>CM077113.1:762040-824651 GCA_039619505.1 Cimex hemipterus
ATATATATATACATATATTTATATAATAATAATAACAATATATATATATATAAATTATATAATAATAACTATATATATATATATATATATATATATAATCTGGCCGTTATCTACAATACAATGTCACATAAATATTAAAATAAAATTGTTCTATTCTATTGTTCAGATATCTTGAGATGCGATCTGGTGTGATGTAGGTATCAGAAAAATATTTTCTTTATCGTGCCGACGTTTCGATCTTTTATTGAGATCATCTTCAGGGCTTAAAGTGTTTGTCTTCTGTGTAATTGTGCCATTCTTGCGTTTTGTGTTGAGAAACGTTGGCACGATAAAGAAAATGTTTTTCTGATACCTACATCACACCAGACCGCATCTCACGATATCTGAATAATTATCGATTAACGGTCACTAATCTCTACAGATTAAAATAAAACATAAAACCAAATTATTTTTCTATTAATTATATTAATTCTAAAGATTTTTAAAATAGAAAATTTATTAATCTCAAATTGATATTATAACCATTTATTTTCGGGGTTAATTTTATCCCACTTTGAATTTTCCGTCCTCCGGACTACGGGGGTACCCACATAATCCTTCATCAGATGATATCTCACAATTAAAAGCAACTCTATATGAATTTTAAGAGGGTAATTATTTGTACATACATTTTTTAAAGTTAGATTTAATAGATGAAGCAATTCTTTTCAGTTTGTTTTAACTTAATTTTAATTTGTAATTAATTTTCATGTGATATTTTAGATATGGACCCTTTTCATATTATTAAAAAAAATCTTACGTTATAAAAGAAACATTTTTATATTTAATCTTATACAATTATATATTTTTGATTGTATTTTATTTTTATGTGGTCTTCTAAAACTTCCAATTATTTTATATTTAAAAAAATAGAAAACGTTCAGGAATCTAAAATGTAAGGAATGCACGCTTATATTTATTTTACACAATGTCAAAAAAGTTATGCCTTCAAGAAGGGTTAAAAGTTAAAAAGGGTCAAGTTTAAATTGAAAAGTTTAAATTTGAAAGATGGAGAGGTACGTCCTTACGTGTGAATCATGCCCGAAAGTCCATTTTACTAACCTCACTTTTTATTCAAAATAATTGAAACTACTTAGCCGCGAGGGTTTAATAAATAAAATTGTAAATGCTGTACAGAAAGAATTAAATTAAATTAAAAAGGGTTAATTATAAATAAAAACACTATTAATTTTTAAATGTGAAAAAGTCAGTTTGATGTTGATTCCACTGCCCATTTTATTCCGTCACTTCTTATTCGAAATATTTAAGGACCTAATATTGGACATTTCTGACTCTGAGGATCTAATATTCAAAATTTTAAATATAGATGGTCAATATTAAAATGGTTCTAGATTCTCGAGAACTATAGAGTCAATATATCCTCTCTACTCTCCGTTTCTTTTGGCCGCTTTCTATTTTTTTTTCTACTCCAAAAATACATCAGTCTCTTCCTCCACCTTTGAATATGTAGCTGCTGAAAATAAAAGTACTAGCTCTATTGTACATAAAAGGGTACCGTAAACAGTAAAACATCGTTTACATTTTTACCCGTAAACCTTGTTTAGTCATTATGAACTTATTAAATCCATTATTGACCACATTATTAAAAATTAAGTAATTTTTTTATGTAAGGTTTTGATTTAAATGAAAAAGTTAGTGTCACGAGCGGGAAGCGAACCCACGACCTTCAACTCAATACTGCTCTACCCACTTGACGTCACGATAGCTCAAGTAGTGAGAGAAGCGGCGTATTGAGCGGACGGTCTTTGGTTCGAATCCCGCTCGTGACACTAACTTTTTCATTTCAACCAAAACATTACATGAAAAGATTCATTTAACGAGAAAAAAAAAAAACGATTAAAACTAATACTGTTGCTTTTTTTTCTCGAAGTTGACTTACCTTTGAAGCATAAACCGGCTTAAGAGATTATAAGTTATAAACGAGGATTGCAAGGGGGAGATAAGAGGCGAATTTATTAACCTAGACAGGGATTAAGAGGAGGGAGATCGGGCATTAATGTGTTATATCAATGGAACGAGGGTGTTTAGGGAAACAACCATTTTATACGAGGGGAAATGTATTTTTGTCCGTGATTGCATTAAAAACTGCCGGTCGGTCTCATAGCATAAAAGGGGAGAGGGAAAGGTCCCTTCCTTATGAATAACAAAGGGTTTTGAATACAATCGGTTTAAAGGGGGAAAAAATTCACGCCTTTGATTACGGGAAAAGAACGTCAGAAGACGTACTCTGCACAAATCGATCCGCAGACTTATTTCCGGTCAGCTTTTATTATGATTATGAAGCGTTCATGAGTGCCGAGGGGGTCTCGGGTGACCATTAGGAGCAGACGAGGAATAAATGGAACTATCACGTCGTGTAGAAATTGATGTTGGCGGGAATGCTTCAAGATGAAGCACAACCACCCTCGCCCCTCCTCCTTTTATTAAAGTACCGGGTTCCCTCCGGCTGGCCCATTCATCCTTTAACTGGTCCAATTAATAGCCCAGGGCTTTTCCCTTTATCTGCTTCCGGCGTTTTCGCCCTCCCTTTTGTTACACAGCGCCGAAAACGCCTTTGAGCAAGCCCTGAAATCAGTTTAGCAGAAGTGATTCTCCTTTGTATTTTCTAATGTTAATTAACTGAAGAAGACTTCTATAAAATTCTTCTATTCTCTTGGGCATGAAAGAATTTTCGTATTCACGTTTCAGTAATAAAGGGTTTCTACCAACGGAGTCAAGGACACATAGCAACAGATCATCAAACAATGATGATTAATGATCGGGCTGATATCAGTTCACTCGGACCCACGTCACACGTTATTTGGCCATACTATTTTATGATGATAAATTACAATTAAACCAAGGATTTTTAATTTATTTTCTATTTTAAAGTGTTTTAATGTTTTTACTATCATACTTTGAAAACTAAAATATGCAATTCAAAATGACGAAAATCAAGCCAAACTACAACTCCATCACTTACAAGTTCTGAAAAAGGGACAGGATATGCTAACATTATCTGACAGAGGGAGCATTATGATCGAAGACGCCCAAGCTAGATGTTTATTTCCTCGAAGATTCATTAATCTGTAAAGCACGGACCAACTGGCTAATTAAATATGCCAAAAAGTGCCAAGCGGAAGCAAATCAATGGCAGATAGTTCAGGCTGTTGGAAACGATAAAAAAATAATTATTAACTTCATAGAAGTAAAAAAAGGGCAAGGTTGTCAACACGGGACAATAATTGATGATGGTCCAATGTCGAAAACTGCCTACCATAACAAAACAAATCAAGAATATTTGTTCAAGAACGGTCAAAATACAAATTCAGAATTTTGTAGACATTTAAAAGGATACGTCTCAACAACATAGAGACCAACCACTGACTATAACCAAATGCCGTAAGTTGCCTAGCAGGCGAAAACAAAGATCAGGATCGTCGGGAACGATCAACATAATAGGTTCATAACTTTGTAGAGTTGTAAAAGGACAAAGTTGGCAAAATAAGACACAGACAAGCCACTGAAGTCTGGCGTAATGCCGGACGCGTCGGAAGCAAAAACAGCAAGACTAGGCGGACCAGGAAGCTTGGAAGCGACCAAAATGTATACTATTCCCTTCGTACACCTACAAACGGACAAGGCTGGCAGAATAAAGGGTCTAATTGCTGAAAACAAGAAAAGACAAACAGGCTACACCGGCGAAGAGAGGCAGACTGAAATGCCCGAAGTGAAAATTCGAGACCAAAATGTTGTATGTTTTGAAAATGTCGAATGGCGTCTAACAAAAGCAGGGAGGATAGATCAAACTATAGATTCATCATTTCAAAAAACAAAGATGACAAAATAAAACAGACGAACCACTGGTCCTAGCGTAATGCCGGTCTGCGTTAGACAGGCGAGGACAACAGGACGAAACAAGGCCAGTCAAACCGGGATGCTCAGAGGAGACCAAAACATAAATTCATCTTCGGACACTTACAAATGGACACGGTTAACACACAACATCGAAAATAATTAAATGCAGCAAAGAATCGATCAGGCCAAAATAACGAGGACAGACAAACAAAAATCTTTATATTGGCGAAATACCGAAACGCAAGATATAGATACAAAACAATAGAAAGTATAAAACAGCAAGAATAGGCAGACCAAAATGTAGATTCATCATTTCAAAGGATACGGTGAACAAAATAAAACAACTTCCTAAAAGAAATATCTAGCCAAATATTTAACAACTACTGACATTTATTGGTTCAATTTATATTTGGTATACCTTTTTCATGAATCATGATTAAAAAAAACAACGATCTGTTTGCATGTGCGCCGTCGTTTTAGTTTGCCTTTGCTCGCTGTTTTTTATCTTGTTACCCATTTAAACCACTCGACAACTTCAGTGAAAGAGCTGTTCTTATTTCAATTAATTATATTTTTAATCTAAGGTGTTGGTTGAGATGAAAAAGTTATTGTATATATACACTTTTTCAGCTCAACATTAGATTACAAGTATAATTATTTAAAATTAATAGGTCAATTATAGACTACTAAATACATATGTGGATTTGTCCTTACATTTAAAAATAAAAGTACAAAACTCACATAAGAAATAGTACCACCAATAAGTAAGTGAAACAAGAATCTGGTGGACCAAAACAGCTAGGATGGGGGGACCAAATTATTTATAAAACATCTTACCACACTGAAATCTAGTTCCATTCTAGAACTTTGTAGTCCGTTTGTACAGTATATCTGTCACGTTTTCCTAGCAAATTTAATTAAAATGAGTCAATGAAGACTCAGAACATAGTTTAAATTTTGTTGAATTTATGGTCAGGTGCTATAAGGAAATACTCGCGTCTCCAAGAAAATTTTCAACCCCTATGGACGATTTTCTGCAAGGATACTTTCACAAAAGAATGTAAATTACTGAGAAAAAAAATTGAAATATAAAACCCTAAAGAGATATGATTTGATATAATAGAGGGTGAGCAAAGAGGGGTCGGAGAGAGAATAGGGAATTTCACCCCATCCCTCAATTAAGTCTTCCTCCCTCAAACCCCGAGAACTTGTAAATCAATTCTAAAGGAGCTGTCCCTTATATATTAAATTCTCATCTTCGCATTATTTTCATGTTTGTTTTCTTCAAAAATGGCATTTTTATAGTCCGTTACGAGGTAGCTTGTGTCAAAAATCTTTGCTACACTGATCTAAAGTACGTTTTTTGTTAAATTTATAAAGAGATTATTATTCTACTTTAAATTTAGTCTGGATATGTGTGTATCGAACCGTTTGATGTTTTCGAAACGAATAGTATTCAGAGTGGGAAATAATGAAAAGGGTGGAATGAAATCAACCTTCGCACCCTCTGGCTTCCAGCTAACCACGGATGGGGGATAAGAGAGAGAGATGAAGCGATAACGAAACGAGAGGGGTCGATCTGTGGAAGGGGTGGAAGGGGCAGCTCCGTGTATATCAACCCCCTGTAAGTTGTGTATTTGTAATTATATATCCGGCCCTTGAATCTTCTCGACGAAATTTGCTCATTTCCGCTCACCACATTGGCTAATTGGCTTGGGCAGTACTACTGAATTGGCCCTCAAATATGCCTAAACTGCAAAGATAATATTCAGCTAGTAGATAATTTGCCAATTGAGACAACTGCCAGGGTAAAAATACAAAAACCTTTAATCAAGAAGAGATCAATAGTTTTAAATCCTATTTACTCACGCGGTTTGGCCTAATTATACACAATACATTATCTATTATTCATCAGAAATCGTGAGATGCTTCTGGAGTGACGCAGCTTACAGAAAAAACATTTTCTTTATCGAGCCAACGTTTCGATCTTAATTGAGATCATCATCGTTGCCTGGGATTTACAAACATTGCTTACTTTTAGCAAACACTTTTTACTAATTTTTCAACCAGTTTTTGACGCCTGTTTATCATCATAAAAAGATCCCTACCAAATTTTGGTGGTCAAAACCGAAAATGGCTCTTTGGCTATTCGCAGTAATAAGACCCAAAATAACCTACGGACCAAAATTCAACAAAAATGAAGGTAAAGGAATGTGTAAGCCAGAAGGGTGCAGTGCTTGAGGAGCACATACCCCGCCTAATTTCATCATCATCAACGCCTCTTACTTTCAAATCTCGCATGTGCTGTCTTAAATTCTGTAAGATAAACTTTGCCAAAAATATATAGCTCAATTCTGATTTTTTCCACTGATGAATTTTCTCCTTAATTTAGCATTGAATGAGTAAACCTTGATAATAGTAATAATGTTATTTTTTCTATGACTTTTTATTTTTAGAGGGCCGATGTCATGTTTTTCATCCCAAATTTAACCTTTTTAACTTGGAATTAACGTTTTTTAAATTCAAAATTAAACTTTTTAATTTCAAATTAACGGTTTTTAATTCCAAATTAACCTTTTATCTTCAAATTAGCGTTTTTTAATTTCAAATTAACCATTTTAATTTCAAATTAACGTTTTTTAATTCCAAATTAACAATTTTAATTTCAAATTTGCGTTTTTTTTCTAAATTAATCTTTTTTAACTATAAATTAGGGTTTTTCATTAAAGTTAACTCTTTTTAATTTCAAATTAACGTTTTTTGATTCCAAATTAACACTTTTACTTCAATTTGACGTATTTGTCGTTTCAATTTTTTTTGAACTCGGGTGCGCGAAAACAAAACAAAAAACGGTGTAACCTGTGAAGTTGAATAGGTCATAAACATAAAATTCAGACGAGAAGAAAGAATTTAAATTTAAAAAAGGAAGAATTGTAAAAGTGGTAAAAGCAGAATAGAATTCTCAACAATGAAATTTTAGACATACTAAAGTCTTTTTTATTATTTTCCCATTGCAAAAAATAAACTGTTTTCTAATCACGAAAAATAACTCACAAACAGGCAAACCAAGATGGTCGAAAGGCAAGTCTGCCCATACCAAAACGTTAATATTTTTTGAAGGTGGCGAAATGACGCATGGACGGCACGCAAAAACAAAGCTAGGTAAACGGAGATGCTCGGAGAAGACCAAAATATAAATTCATCCCTCCGTACAACTACAAAAGGACACGGTTGACAAAATAAACAATCGACAATAAGGAGAATATAATAATAAAAATATAAGTATCGTATAAAAAGAAAGAATTTCTGTTGAAAAAGGCAGTGAAAGCAGGAACGTTGTCATCAAATAATTCTGAAGCAACTTTTAAACCTATTAAAGTAGAAACTCGGCCTTTTGTTCATATCTTTACCATTACATAAACATCATTTCGTCATTATTAATCACGAATAATAGCTCACAAAACTTGTGATATAAGAGAAAGGATAGAAAAACTGCTAAATTGGCACAGGAGTTCGAAAAGGCTTTCTCGACCAGGCAAAAATAAAACAAACGAAAACTCTCAAAAAGAAAAGAAAAATAGTAAATTTCCTGAATAAATTAGCACATTTAACATGAAAAAATCTTAACAGCACAGATTTAATACGACATTACGGTTGCGTGAATATAGATATGGTATTTTATTTAATTATTCTTTTTATGTAAGGTCTTTGGCTGAGATTCGAACCCATAAAAGACCTTACGTTAATTGAAATAATTAATATGGTCAAGTAGACCACTAAGCATAAATGGATTATTTAGCATGTTAGATTTTTTAAAATAATGTCTGGTTGCAATGAATATTTACATTTAAATTGTCCTCTTCTTCAGTATGTTTTATTACGTATAAGAAATAGAATATATTATTTCTTGCATTGATATAAATTTATTGCCCGTGTTGTTTGGTGTGCACTATTATTGTATGATTTATTGTATTGTATAAAAGGTTTTATTGTAGCTGATATTTTCACTCGTTTATTTCAGGATGAAACTGCGGCGGCGGACACTCGTGAGGGAGATAAATCCTCATTTAATATGCGTCCTCTGCAGCGGATATTTCATCGAAGCCACGACCATCGTCGAATGCCTGCATTCGTGTAAGTAGACCAGAATTTCTATTTATACGTAACATCGGCCCCTTTTGACTTTCGAAACTGTCTTTAGAACTGGGAAAATATTTTGTCAGTTGTCCGTTACGAGACGTCAAAATTCATCCGTGACGGTAAAAGAAAAGCATTATGTGTTTAGAGTTGTCGTGCCTCACGTCAATCCCCGTCCCGCCCGATAATCGTCGATTGGTATCCTTTAAAAACGTGTGTTTTTCAGGGTAAAAGGACGGGACGGTAATTTGAAAGGAAGCATAAAGCGGAAGCCGGTATTAATCCGGAATGACCACAAGCTCTTTCATTTATTGACGACCTTTTTACCAGAAACGGACATACATGTTTCAACGGTCTTTGACGTGGACGGACGCCTGAATAGTGCATTCGTCTCGCACCGGTTTAGCGTGCTGTACCGTCCTCGGTAAATTACTTTTTTGAATAATTGATCGACATAAATATTTATTGTCTCGCTTCGTCTCCTCTTTGTAAATTTAAGCCTGTGAATATTTAAGGAAGCCGAATGGCAAAAGGCCACTTTCGTTATGTTCGTATCATCAATGAAATTATCCTAATCTTACCAACATAATATCGATGTTGATCAACCCTAATCTGCACTTTAGTTTTTACAAAGAGCTCTGCATAAAAATGGTCCGTCAATCATCGCTGTTTTAGAGCCAGGTTTGTCATTTTTGACTGACCGAAATAGCGAGAGTAGGCGGACCAGGAGATACGTGACCAAACTACAAGTTTTCACCTCATAGGTCTCAAGAAAATACCCCATTTAAATTATCTCCTGGAGAACTTCGGGCCTTTGCAATTTGGCCATGGATCATCCTGGGCTGTCAATGTTTTGCTCTGCCTAGGCATCTGACAGTGGTGGGTTTGTTCTTGGCGGTCAACTGGACAAAAGCGTTGTCAACACACAAATGTATATCTTGACAAAAATAACAGACCCGAATACACCGGCATCACGGTGGTTGATCAGTCCCAAACCGGCAAAAACAGCGAGGGTAGGCTGACCAGGAGATACCATTCCAAACTACCGTTCAGTAAACTTCCAGACCTCAACAAACTATCCAATTTCTATAAAATCTTCTAAAAAAACGCAGGTGGACCTGGACGCTAAGAAACAGCCAACATGCCTGTACAAACTGGCAGTATAACTGACAAACTACTGAAAATATAAAAAAACGCGTTGTTAAAATAATTGAATCTTTTAAAATAAAATAATAATTACAGCATAATTAGATCAAAAGAACAAGAATAGACAGATCATGATGCTCGGAAACAGCCAACTGGTCTGGAAACAACTGGCAATATAAGAGGCAAACAAGGGTGTATGGCTAAATGAAGAAATACCTCTCTAAAATGATTATTTTTCTCTTCTGAAGTGGAATAAAAATTACACGTGAACTATACCAAAATAGCGAGTTTGGGCGGACCCGGATGCTCCGAAACAGGCAACAGGTTTGGGCGTAACTGGCAATAATAACAGACCAAACACTGGATTTGGCCAAACGAAGAAACACCACTCTAAACTGATTATTCTTCTCTTTCTAAGTGGAATAAAAATGATGAGCGAATCAGGCCAAAAGGAACATAATAATTTGATCATCACTTTTGATGGGGGAAATGATGGAACTACAGACCAAAACAGCTATATTAAGCAGACCAGGATGCCTAAAACAACCTCCATCTTCTAGGATGCTCTTTTTAAGACTATCTTCTAATTTTACTAGGAACGAGGTGCGATTGCTCCGTAGATTTTACATGTTCATCTTTAACTTTCACACTTTTACTCATCGACTAAATAATCTACACACTCTCCGATTACTAAGACGATGACAAGAATGATTACAATGGATTTAGTTGAACCAACTGGGAGGATAAGCGTAACTAGGGATGAAATAGTACAAATTTTCCCCAAAGCTATTTATTTAATATTTGAATTTTACTACTCTTTATTTGTTAACCAATTATTATTTGTTATGTGTTTCAATAAGGAGTTACTAAAACAGTTTTTAAAAATCTGTCTTAATTGTATGTTATATTGGTCGTTTCACCTCTTTTTCTCTTCTTCTCTCAGAAATCTGCTTGTTTTCTTTTTTGTTTTGTAATTGGATAAAAATATAAAAACTACCATTGCAAATCCAAATTGAGCTGTAATATAGTACGTCTGCGGTGCAGGTTCGTAATTTCAAAGCGATTCTACACAAAAGGACTCTCAGAGGATGAGGTGTGTGGAAAGAGAGGGCAGATATCGACCCGAAGACATAGTCGTGCCAGGCCCTTTTTCTCTCTTCCCTCGACAACCCTTGAACAAACACGTTTAAAAAGTTGTTCTAATTGAGTCGTTGTCGTATTTACTGTTTCAATATATTTTATTCAGTTGTAAAGTAGTACACGTGCTGGGACGCGTTGCCGATCCACGTCACCGACGACACAGTCTTAACAGTTTTATTGTGAGATTACGATTTATAATCGCGTGACCTCGTGTAGTTACTTGTCCCTAGCCGTAAACAATCACTAAAGGTGTTGGTTGTTTTTTTTTGTCTCTGTACGGCTGAAAATAGTTATACATGGGAACAACCCTTAGTCTAGTATAAAACAGGTCCGCCCAGTTAGGTCTCAACCTCCCAAGGCCACGCCAGAAACAGTATGTTTCGAGATTTGGAATTAACAATTTTTTTTCAGTTTGTAGGTCGTGCCTCGTGAAGTATTTGGAGAAGAGCAAGTTCTGTCCTATCTGCGATGTCCAACTGCATAAGAACAACCCTCTTCTTAGTGTCAGGTCGGTAAAATTTCTTACCAGTGGAAGACAGTCAATACTGATTTTTGTTCTTGTTATCAGATGTGACTCAACGTTGCAACAACTCGTTTATAAACTCATACCCGGCCTGTACGGAAGGGAAATGGCAAGAAGGAGGAAATACTACTCGGAATTGGGTGGACCCAGCTCGGATCCTGATTGCGGTGAATTTCCAGTCGGGGATGCATATTTCTCCCCCGAAGATTCCATCAGCCTTTCTTTGGAGTTCGTCAACTGCATGTAAGTCTTCCAAACCAAATAAACCAAAATATCTGTACCATAAAATAATAAAAGTAAAAATGTATATTTTTTTTATAGAAAGGATGAAGAGTCGAGTGGGAGTGATTCGGAAGAAGGGGCCGCTGATAAACAGGTAAATTGTTCTGCCTTTTTTTCCTTACAAACCAGACAGACACGTGCTACTTAAAACACCCACAAAGTGAACTTCCTGAAGTTGTGTTCCGTCGGAACCTTCTGATTAAGTAGAGAAAAAACCCGGCACCCAGGTTCCCACGGTATTGTTCGTGCTTTTGGAATACCTTTGTAAACGTGACCAATTAAAAGCTCATAGATCATGCCGGCAAGAAACTCCTTTTAATATCCCCGCCTATTTAACAGTAGTTTATCCAACATCTTTGTATAATTAAAATTGAATCCTATATTAAAACGCTACATAATCACTATATTTACCCGACGAAATGTTACATTTTTTATTAAACAAAAACTTCAAAACAACATTTAATTTTAATATATTCTATTAACTGACTTCCATATTTTCCACCAACTACAAACTCTTTTAAATTTTCTGTTAAAAATTATTTAAATTTTATGCTCTTATATTTTATCGTAGGCAATCCACCACAGAAGATATTTGCAATGTCCTGCTGCGGTGACAATGTCCCATCTGAAGAAGTTCCTTCGCATGAAATACGGCCTCAGTCACGATCACAACGTAAGATATAGTAGAAGTGTTTAAAAAACACATCAATAGCAAAGTGCTCAATTTGTTTATGTTGTCCAGGTTGATATAATTTACGCTGGAGAAATTTTGACCGATGACTTTTCTCTAATGGACGTGGCTTATACTTTCTCTTGGAATAGGGTAAGTTAAAAAGTCTTTTCCCAATATAAAACATATTTTAACACGTAGATTTAAAAATTTCAGGCATCACCTATGAGATTTAAGTTTCGCCTACTTCAGAGAAATTCCATGGCACAGATAGTTCCTAATAAAGACCTCGTGTCGGTCCGGGACAACGGTGTTTCTCAGGCTGCGAAGAACGAATCGGAAGGTAAGAAGGAGGTTCAGTTGTGTCCTCCGACCACGAGCGCGCCCGTGAAGAGACTGAGCTTTCACGAAGGTGAAAACAATAAAATCGAGTCGTCCAAGCCGAAGAAGAACGGAACCGAAAACACCAACGGCCATCTGAAAAGGAGTTTGGTTCAGGAGAAAACGGAAAACAGGGAAAAGGAAACCGCTGACGAACCCGAAATCAAGAAGGCTAAAATAGCCGAACCTGTCGTCGACAAAGAGAAAGAAGAGAGGCTCCTCAAGAAAGAGAAAGAAAGATTGATATACGAAGAGAAAGTCAAGAAAGAAAAAGAGAAGCAAGAAGAAAAATTGAGAAAAGAAAAAGAAAAACAAGAGGAAAAAATACTGAGAAGAGAAAAAGAAAAACAAGAGGAAAAACTTCGAAAGGAGAAAGAGAAGGCCGAAGAAAAGGCCAGAAAAGAAGAAGAAAGGGCGCGCAGAGAAAAAGAAAAGGAGGAGAAAGCGTTGAGAAAAGAAAGAGAGAAGGAAAAACTAGCCGCTGAAGCCGCTAAGAACAAACAGAAAGATAACCGAAATTATGTACATAATAACAGGAACCGGGTTATCGACGGAGACGACGACGACGATATAGTAGAAGAGGTCGAGGAAGAAGTCGAGGAAATCGAGGCTATGGAGGTAGATGAAGAGGAGGAGGAAAGACTGCACATAACGACACCGGAAGAAGATTTGGTCGAAGAAGAACAAATCGAGGAAGAACCGATAAAAGAAGTCCGTTATGTCCAGTCGAAATCCGAAGAACGTAGGAAGGAGAAGAAAAAGAACAAAAAGGCGAAACATCATCATCACCACAGGCACCACGACAGAAAGAGGGATTCTCCGCCCGCGGCTACCATACTCCACTCATCCGAAAACGACATAATGAAGCTGAAAATTAAATTGACGGATATTAACAAACCGAAATATAGCGTAGTTGATCCGAATGAAGAGAAGAAGGAAATCAAAGAAAACGGCTACGGTCATAAGCACGACAAGCATTCGGAAAAAGTCGATCAAAAGCAGAAGGAAGAAGAAGCGAAAAAAGTCGTCGACGCGGCCAATAATAATAAAATAGACGCGGTAAAAACAAAAAATGAAATTTTGGTTAAAGAAAAAATGCCACCGATCAGGCAAACGATCCGCCAGCAGAAGCCGTCTCCGAGCCCACCGTCGCCGAAAATGAGCCCACCGCCGAAGCCGGCGGCAAGCCCTAAAGTATGTGTGTCTCCCAAGTCGCAGCCGATCATGCCGAAACAGAACGGTTCCGTCAAAGCGGAGCCGATCAAAATGCCACCTTCTTCGATCACAGTGAGCAAGATAACAGCCGCTGAAAAACGCCAAATGGAACAGCAGAAGTTGCTCATGCACCGGAACAACAGCAACGGAGTGGATTCGAAACGGCCCTCTTTGGAAATCATGCTTGTGAACGCGCCGAAAAAGGCTTCCGATTGCGAGACGAAGCCCGTCGAGGTGAAGAAAGTCATCCGGCCGACGCCTCCATCGATCCCTCTCTCCCGGTTGGGCAAAAACGTCGCATTCGGTCCCAAAAGCTCTCCTCCCCCGCTCGTCCCCGCGACAAAAGCCAGTTCCCACGACGAAAGCGGAGCCCTAGACCTCTCCGGGAAATCCTCCAGGAAATCGCCCGACGTCGAATCCGCGATGCGCAACCTCGTCACCCTCTCCGACACGGCCGTTCACGTGAGAAACATGATGTCCCAGGAGCCGCCGCCCACCCTCAAAATCCCCGTCCCTCCGGCCATCGGTCTCAACAGCAAAGTGCCGTCGATCCAGATGGCCTACCAGAACCAGAGGACGATCAAGCCCGTCCCGAATCAGAGCGTGAGGCAAATTCCAAACCCATCCGCCCTCATGTTCAGACAACACAACATGAACGGCAGGACCGTCCCGCCTCCGGGCGTTCCCATCAATTCTCTGCGAAGGATAGAAAGTATGACCAAAAACATCGAAAAAGTCGCCGCAGGCCTATCCGTAAAAGCTGCCGTCGAGGCGGGCTACGCCATCAAATGATGGCAGTTAAACTCACTTTCCAAGAAGAGTGATAAATTAAATAAAAATTAGATAATAGTCTAGTCTCTATTAGAAAAAAAAATTCAGTACAAAACATTACACAATTAATTTTGCTTCTCGTTTAGTTCCATCACTAATTCAAGCGAAGACTGCCTTCATTGTAAATATCGAAATGAATTTATTGGAAAAGTATATATTGTAAAAAACTAACATCATTTACGTAATCATAAAATTTTAAATTATTATTGTTATCTTTGCACGTACAAGATGTAAATTTTAGCATAAAACCTTATATGTAAATTATTGTTAATTTTATTTATCTCTTTTAGAAAGTGAATATTTATTGTAAATTATAAAACAATTCAAATAATATTGTTTAGAATAGTGAGTGAATGGATTATTAGTGTTAGTGCATACTTTAAAAAAGTACTTTATTAAACAACAACAAAATTGTTAGTAGGGTATGACTTAACAATATTACTCACACAGTAAAAGGAATAGAACAGTTTTTCTTTTAATTTTTTTTTTGTTATTGAATGTGTTAAAATTTATGCTTCCCTTTGGTTTTATGTTATTTATCCTATTACGATTGTTCCATTGTTGTATTATAAGTTTGTTTTATCGGTCTGAGTGTTAATATATTGTCTGATTTTAATATATTGTATCATTTTAAAAGTCAAATGTATGGTTTATTATTTTTTTCGGTTTTCCAAAACGGCGTAGAATTAACATTTAGATCATTAAAAATTTTTACCTCTATATATACAATATTTACTCGTCTGTACGCCATATAGGGTGTATAATTTAAATAAAATGTTTATTGGCGAAAATTGTTTTATTCCGTGATACCTTGTGTTTTTTTTTGGGGGGGGAGGGAAGGAAACTCGTCCGGTTTTCCAGCGGATCGGCGTCCAACTGGGCCGGCACTTCCTGAGGAAATGGATTCAACCCGTGGAAAACATCAGGTACTGAAGTTTCATACGAACAAAATAGAAAATGGTAGGAAAAATATAAAATAATTACTGATGATGACAATGATAAAATAAGTTGCTTGGTTTACGTTTAGTTTAATTGTATACGTGCATTATTTTTTTAAATTACGAAAATGAAAAGAAGGTACTTAAATACAAGGAAGGTATAAAATCAATTTTTTTCAATTTTAATCCTTTCATTTTTTAAATAATTTAACTTTGCGATTTAAATAAACAAACAAATTACGAAAATCCACACCTTTAAGCAGCTTTCAAATTTTAATTTTAAATCTTGTTGGTAGTTAATAAATCAAATATTTCTTAATTATAGAGCTGTTAATTTATACGAATATGTATATTTCTCTATGAAATGATTAACCCAAAACCTATCCATTCGACATATACAAGTTATTAAAGAAACTTTCTGAACTTTAACTGAAGTTTTTTTTTCTTATTATCAAGTCAAGAAATCAGACATTTTTCGACGTGTATTGTCTGAATGTATTATGTAACAGGGATACTGCCTTTGGACGTGACTCGAATTACTTTCCATTGATTGAACCGTGCTGATTGGATCCGAAGGAATAGATTGGAATTCAATCGGGTTCTTATGTCCAGAAAAAATAAATAATAAATCAAAAATCGATCATTTCTTGTATTAATAAATTTTGATTTCGTCCTTTATTTATTATTGACATATTCAGCCGGGAAATTAAGGGCGGAACGTGCATAATCAAATGCTGGTTAAAACAAATGAATTTAAGTCGAAAGAGGACACTAAACACGAACATAAAAATAATACAGTATGATTAAAATTACACATTACTTATTCAGAGATCGTGAGATGCGGTGTGGTGTGATGTAGGTTTCAGAAAAACATTTTCTTTAGCGAGCCATGTTTCGATCTGTATTGAGATCATCTTCAGAGCTCAAAGTGTCTTCTGTGTAATTGTGCCATTCTGGCAGGGCCCCCACGCGACACGCAAGAATGGCACTATTACACAGAAGACAAACACTTTGAGCCCTGAAGATGATCTCAATAAAGATCGAAACATCTCACGATTTATGAATAATTACATTAACGCACGATTAACAGTCACAAACCACCACATATTACATGCTTTAATATTAAAGTTTAATCTACTAAGAAAACAAATATTGTTTACACGTTCGTTTTTGATCCGCATACTTTCTCGCTTTTTTTAAGATGTTTCCGCATTTCGACAGTTTTGATCGTCGCATTAAGGTTTTGAAGAATAAACAGGGCAGTGAAAATACATTGAAATATATGACTACGACAACAGCACGAGAAAAAAAAGAGGGATATTGTAAAATAAACTATTATTCATTCGGTCGATACAAATCATTTTAGTCCATGGGCATCGTCAAACGCTGAAGAAATCTCATGCGTAATCAAAATATAAAATGGACCACATTCACAAAGAAAAATATACATAAAATCTACTGAACTTATTTATATAAATATAAACCCCATTGGGGAACACAAGAAAATTGGAAAGTACATTGGACAAAGCCACTGCGAATGAGGAGTGCTCATCGTACAGGAATGTAAAGAATGAAAGATGAAGAGAGGATCATCAACAAAATCATAAAACTGACAAAACCATCTGACAGACCAATACTGCGCTCTGACCAAAAAGATCGGTTTAACCGAATTACAGGTTCATCCCTGTTCAGACCGCACAGAGAAATTTCACAATATATTATAGCAATAAATTTAAAAACATCAGCACAAATTTTATGTAAAAAGTAGTAGGGAAATAATCAACATGACCCCCCGCTCATCGTACCTCAGAATCGTCGTATATGTGGTTTTTCTCTTTCTTTCTTTTTTATAAAGCAAGCAATAACCAACCATTGAACAGAGGGCAATGAAATTACAGAAATATATATATATATATATATATATATATATATATATTTTTTTTTTTTTTTTTTTTTTTTTCCCACATTATCAAAAAATAAATATGTATGTACAGGAAAAGGGCGAGGGGCCAAGGTAGCCGAGCGGTTAAGGCGTCAGACTCTCGGCTTGTAGATCCCGCGGTCGTGGGTTCGATCCCCACCGTCGCCTCTGGAATTTTTCTGACCCCTAAGGACGGTGGCCGCAATTGAAAGAAATTAACACGGCACTCGTCAATGGAATGGGCGGGACCTGGTCCGTGAATTTTTTACCAATCCCCTTAAAAAATGAGTTCCTTCCATAGAAGAACACCGGTACAACGGGGGCTCAAGTTCATATTTGTGTTGCGAGCCCTTCCCCAAAAATATGGAGCGAGGGATGAAGTACAATAAGCTGTACAGCCGCAATGTTCAGGAGGGAACTCCTCCAGTCCCTGGTATCCATTGTATCCTGAAGCAAGACAACGCTACAGATCAAGGATGGTACAAAAATACATATTTGATGGAAGTCGCATCTACGACGACTTACCCAAAAATTTCCATTTTTGCACGTTGCATGGATGGTCGTTAAGATGGGAGTAGAAGGTTTCTGAATTATTTCCAGAAAGCAGGATTTGAGAATTCAAAACGCCAAAAAATCGAAGAGTTGATTTTATTATTTTGACTTTTTGATATTCTTTGTTGTTTGGCCCCGGATGAATGATGAAACTTAGAAAGGCCCCGTAACCGTTGATGCTCAAGTGGAAGGTTTTGATGTTTTGGTCGATAATCTTGACACCTGCGAAACTTCAACCCATGAGACCATAATTGAATATCATCCCAGTGAATCAAAAGTCGATGAAGAAGACGATGATCACACGCCTGAAACAATCGCGCCGAAAACAACCGGCAAAAATTGTACAAGGGCTATTTCTTGAAGAACCTAAGCGACAGGTTGCGATGTTGCCTGACAGGTTTGTAACCGAAAAGTCAAAATTTTTATAATTAATTCATTTTATTCTTTTATAAGTGACTTTCGAGAAAGTAAAAAATAACTTAGCCCATCAAAAGTCCCCCAAGGAAACTCGTAAAAGTTCATCTTCAAATTATGTATTTTGTATTGGATTTCAGAAAAAAATCGAATGAATCCCATTCATTGGGTTTTCAATTCTTTCCTCTCATGTGATCATAATTAATGCAGAAGTAACATTTACGAGAGACTTTACAGAATAATGTTGTGAAAGATCTAGAAGTTCAGTTTTATTCGAGATATCCCACTTTTTCACAACTTTAAACAATTAACTAAAATCCGCCATATCTCATAAAAATTCCTAAAATTCCTATTGAAAATTTTATTATATATATGAAAATAACTATTCAAATATCGTGAGATGCGGTCTGGTGAACTTGAAAATAACATTTATAAACTGGTTAAACTCAGTTTTATATTTTTTTTTATTGTAACCTTAAGCAAACAAAACACAAAAATACTTACACTCACTGTTTGGTGTTAGATGATAAACGTTCACAAATTTCCAAGCTTGTTGTCTAAAGTTATGATAAGTATGATTTTCTTTGTTCTGTAAATACCGACAAATGAACTGAATGAATATCAGAAAAAATAAAAATTTCCAAAAATTAAATTGAATTTTTTAAAGTTCACTCTCCTTGAAGAATAGAAGCCTAACATCCTGGAAAGTTTTCACCCCTCAAGTTTTTTGTTTTTCTTATGTTTATTTTGGTACCAAAGAGACTTTTCGTTTCTAAATCTTTATATGTACATTTATCCGTTTGCAAGCAGAAAATCAAATTTTGAGCAGAAAAACGTTCATTTTACACTGATAATAAATCATTATTCACTGTTTTCGTGGTCCGCTCGACCAATTAACATATCACAATTAATCACAGTTTTTAATTGATATGAAAAAAAGTTAATGGCACGAAACGGATAATAAAACTGAACTTTGAGAAATTAAGCACATGTGAAAATTCGTAGAGATTACTCTCCCCCCCCCCTCGGGTTTCGTTCGAAATTAACCAGCTTACTTCTTGCGCCAATCTCAGCATTAGCATAATATCGCAACTTTCTGTAAGAGTACTTCAGTATTTAATAACGAAGAAAACTTCAATTAAATTTGAGAAGAGAACATTGTAAACTTGAAAAATTTCATTTTCTAGCTGATTTTTTATTCTGTGTATTAATGGTTAAAATAAAAAATAAATAAATCTCACATGTAATGATAGATGTAACTAAATATAGAATAAGACTTAACATTTTATAAGATACGAACTTTATAGCATAAAATTGTCGAAGGTTGACAAGGTGGGACGCACGGCGGTAGGGGGTTAAGTTTCTAATTGTACAAAATTTGGTAAGTACCTTAGAAAAGAATCTATGATATTCAACCGGAATAAATTTTCTCTTACTCTTATGTTTATATAATTTAATCTATTGCCATGGCATATGGACAAAACCCATTAAAATATTCAGATCATCCTTACAAAAACAAAATAATCAAGGTTTTTCCCTTAAACTATGAAAACATACTTGATTTTTCTCCCCCCCCCCCACGGAGGTTTATACGAAATATTCCATTAATTCTGTCGTTGAATCCAAAAGCACACAATGGCCGGAAACGCTTCCGTTGAAAGAGAAAAGCTCTTTAATAGCGCTTTGTTAACCCACCCACACACACATACAAAAAAAAGAAATTAATCACAAGCGGTCATTCAGATATTTCCCGAGCTTTTCGGCCTTTTTTGAAAAGATAGATAATTTGTGGAAACCGGTTTTTATGTATTGTTTTCTTTTGATTCTATGTGATAACGATTGAATTAATTATTCAGATATCGCGAGATGCGGTATGGTGTGATGTGGGTGTCAGAAATTTTTTATTTATCGTGCCGACGTTTCGATCTTTTATTGAGATCATCTTCATGGCCTGGGATTTACAAACATAGTTTACATTCAGTAAATACCAATAGGATGTGGAAAAGTGAATTTAACACCTCAACCTTTTTCACCTCAAAGAAGCCGACGTCTTATGCAAAATTGTATCTTCTATACCCACTTCCTTCCCCACCCCTTCAAAATTAAACATATATAAATATTAAACACCCATATCGCACTGGCACTCTCAATAAGACACGCAAGAATGGCACAATTACACAGAAGACTTTGAGTAAGTAGAAATACTTTGATGGAATTTAAAATATATTTTGCATTGTATGAATTCACTTTTCCACATCCTATATGTATTTTCTAAATGTAAACTATGTTTATAAATCCCAGGCCCTGAAGATGATCTCAATAAAAGATCGAAATGTTGGCACGATAAAGAAAATGTTTTTGTGACACCTACATCACACCAGACCGCATTTCACGATATCTGAACAATTATGTAATCTATATTAAATTTGATTAATGATATTGGCGTAGCTGCGACTGAGTTTACATGTATCTCTTCAGTAATTGATGCTGTGTTTGGCACTAATCAACTACGGGCACTAATCTCTACACGTTTGAATTAATCATGAAATCGTCTCAGTCTCAGTGATGAAAGCACATCATGAAAAACAAACAAAAACCAAACAGCGAGAATATGCGAAAATATATGAAGATGAAGAATTTATTCAATGCTAGTATTTAGTAGTACCAATAAAGTTTCAATTATTTTGTTTACTTTACCAAAGGCAATATAGTTTTGTTAACTTGTATTTATTTTTTTATAATCCAAAATAGTCATCACGGGCATATTGTATCATTTACAAGTGCATCGTTTTTAATATTATATTTTCATGATTTTATTACCACTGGCTCAGTGCTGGAAACAGGCGATTAAAACTAATAAAAACAAAGGGAAGAATATGCAAACCTATACCGTTGTTTATATTTCCCTATCGACATCCCTTAAATTATTTTGGGCTAACTTTTTTATTTGCAGGGTGTCCCGTGAACAGACCTCAATGGTTCAGGAGGTTATCTTTCTTGTAGAATTGGACGAAAAAGTTCACCGCGTTTAATTAAATGTTAACCTTCCATAAATTTGATTACTTCAACAAAAAGAGTATTGAAAACCCTGTGAAAAACTGTTGTTAAATTTCCTACCTGTTTATTTATATGTAAGTTGTCCCGTGAACAGTATTTACCTCGAAAGGCTAACCTACAAAATTGAACTAAAAAGTCCTTTTAAGTGTGCGGTGATTAAGTGGCCGTTAATGAAAGATACAGAGTGTTTTTCCTTTTTTAATGGCAATAAGCCTAATATTTCCAACAAAATGGTGACATCAATTATACATAGAGAATGTATTATTTATGTGTTTGCGTTGAATGGTTTTCCACGATTTCTAAAATCAATGAAAAAATAGAATTATTTTCTACAAAATAATAAAAGAAGAGAGAACAGCAAAATTGTAAACCACTGGATGTCACAGGCCATTAAAAGTACATTAAAAAATGTCTATTCTGTTTTATTTATTTACAATTGTAATGAAAAGACATTCTCTTCATTCTCGGAATTTTATTGTTATTTTATGCCAATTGTATCAAATCACTTTTATGTGGCCTGAGATTTACAAACGTTGTTTACATTTAACAAATAGATTTTAGATGTGGAAAAATGTGAATTTATACATTGCAAAAAAATATTTTTTTATATTCAATGTATTTCTACTCAATCAAAGTGTTAGTCTTCTGTGGAATTGTGCCATTCTTGTGGGTCGTGTTGAGAGTGCCAGCGAGATATTTCTGTTTTATGTTTTTGTATGTTGTATTTTGAAGGGGTGAGGAAAGAAGTCGGTATAGAAAAGGCATATTTGTACTAGGCGTTATCTTCTTTGAGGTGAAAACAGCCGACGAAGGGAAAAAAACGTTGGTAATGTGTTCGGGCAGATCATCATCATCATCATTGTATAAAATTAGACTATGTGAAAAATATTTAATGTGTGGAATGTGATTTGATGATATGTATGTGATCTATATTTAGTTATTAGTGACCGTTAATAGATAATTATTCAGATATCGTGAGATATGGTCTGGTGTAATGAAGGTTAAAGAAAAACATTTTCCTTATCGTGCAGACGTTTCGAACTTTTTTGAGATCATCTTCAGGGCCTGGGATTTACAAACATTGTTTACATTTAACAGATACATTTTGGATGTGGAAAAATGTGAATTTATATAATGCAAAGCATATTTTACATTCAGAGTATTTCTACTCACTCGAGGTGTTTGTCTTCTGTAGAATTGTGCCATTCTGCGTGCCGTGTTGAGAGTGCCAGTGAAATTTTGCTGTTTAACGTTTATATATGTTGGATTTTGAAGGGGTGGGGAAGGAAGTCGGTATAGAAGAAATGTTGGCACGAAAAATAAAATGTTTTTCTGAAACCTACATCACATCAGACCGCATCTCACGATATCTGAATAATTATGTAATCTATATTAAATTTGATCAATGATATTGGCGTAGCTGCGACTGAGTTTACATGTATCTCTTCAGTAATTGAGGCTGTGTTTATCTCCGTTGATATAAAACATTTCTAAAAAATTATGTTTATGTTGTACACAGAAGACGTTTGAGTGAGTAGAAATACATTGATTGAATATAAAAGGTATATTTTGCATTGTATAAATTCACCTTTTTCCAAGTATTTGTTGAATGTACACAATTCACTATTTTTTGTGTTCCGCTTGACCAATTAATAACACAATACCTAAAAGTCACGATAGCTCAAGTGTAGAAGTTGAGTAGATCCCAGGCCCTGAAGATGATCTCAATAAAGATTGAAACGTCGGCACGATAGAGAAAATGTTTTTCTGATACCTACAACACACCAGACGGTATCTTACGGATTTTGAATAATTATCAATTAACGGTCACTAATCACCACACATACCTAATAATCTAAATATATTTAGTTCTTCTTGGAGAGCTTGTTTGGAGGAACCTTTTTTTCGTATTGAATCGTTTTTCCAATGATTTGTTTCAGTGAGCATCCGACGCAATCGAACCGTTCTATTGAAGGATTTTAGGCGAGAGAAAATCGTTCCCTTCCAGAGGTCCATGACACTGTGTACACTTGAGGACAATGGGGATTGGAAGTGGGTACGTAAAGCCGTGACTGTGCCTAATCCTTTTCCACCTATGTACACACAAGGCATTAGGCCTACCTAATTAGTACCCTACTAACATCCGCATTAGTTCCTTACTAATGAACGGCAAAAGGACCTGATCCTAATTGACGGGCTGGGGCCCCCTATTTGCAATTCAATGCCTCGTCCTATAGAATCGCGTATTGGGCCGAGTTAATTGAAAAAGTAAAAACGTTTTTCGTAAGTTTTACGAAGATTTTAATTGCTGGAGTCGTCCTCAATGTATGTTAAACAAAGGTTTAAAATTTAACGTAAACCTCGTCTAAATGAAACAGATACTGTATAAATACGTAATAAATTTATCCTAGATTTATTTACGTTTGTAAATGGTTCGTTCGTCTATACGCAGCTTGAATAAAAAGACAGAAAGAAGGGGGGAGAGAGAAAGAAAAAGAAAACAAAAAGAGGGAAAGAGAGAGAGACAATGAGCAAGGGAAATAGACAAACAGATAAAACATTTTGATTAAGATGGAGCGTAGCTGAATGAAAAGACAGAAAAAAGAAAGAGATGAGGAGGAGGAAAGAGAGAGAGAGAGAGAGAGAGAGAGAGAGAGAGAGAGAGAGGAGTGAGTGTGTGAGATTGATTGACTGATTAAAAGTATTTATCCACGCAAATTTCGGTCTTTTAAATATTTATTCCACTTAACTTGAGTTGCACATTTAACATTGTACGTACCATTTATGCAAAATCTTTTGGTCTTTACAATTTGTTTTACAAATAGAAAACAAGAAAAAATAATGTTTGACACATTTTTTACTAAATAATTCACATCACAACAATTTTTGGTCTGTAAATTTATAAGACTAAATAAATTTGTATAATATGTATTTATTTATGTCATAAATCAACGAATAACAATAAAAAACGAAAAACAAGAAAAGATACACAATAAAAACATTAACAAGAATTTTTGATAGATAGACATGACTTCAAATTAATAAACCAATTATTTTTTTATTTCCATAATTATTATGTTTTTTTTTTAGAAAATGCCAAAACACATATTACAAAACATAATATTAATTAATTTAAGATTCCATGATTTTATAATGGTTTTAATTAGTTGTTTTAGATTTTCTTTAAAGTACGAAAACTGTTCTCAGAAGAAATACTGTCGGGTTCGAATGCAGGCCCGCTGGATTCGAACCCGGGACCTTTACCTTACAGTGATGAGCGCCGTGTCAAAGACTGAACCTTGCAGCCACCGACGCCCCCCCCCCTTTGAAACAGTATTAAACAGCTTTATGCTGGTAAATAAGAAAGGCTGGGAGTACATTTTAGTTCTCTGAATGAGAATTTGGAATATAGTGTTTTATCTTAGGTTTAATGTTTTAATCTTAATTTTAATAATGTTCTTTTATATTTAACCAATGAGTGAGTGGAAATACTTCGATTGAATATAAAATATGCTTTGCATTGTATAAATTCGCTTTTTTCCACATCCTACATGTATTTGTACAATTTAAACAATGTTTGTAAATCCCAGGCCCTGAAGATGATCTCAATAAAGATTGAAACGTTGGCACGCTAAAGAAAACGTTTTTCTGAGACCTACATCACACCAGACCGCATCTCACGATTTCCGACTGATCGTCGACTAACGATCATTAAACATTACACCACACCTTTTTGATAATATTCATTAACAATTAATTTAAAGGTTACACATTTTAAAGATGGCGATGTTCTTCAGAACACTTTCAACTTCGTGTCCATATTTAGTTGAAATTTGTTCATAAAATCCGATGTTCATCGTTTTTCTCGTGTACAAATGTGTGGTGATTAGTAACCAAAGAAGGAGAAAAACCGATAAAGATCGAAACGTTGGAACGATAAAGAAATTGTTTCTGAAACCTACATCACACCAGACTGCATCTCACGATTTCTGAATAAATATTAAAAATGATTATGTAAAAAAACATAATGTGTATATATTGTACTTTGTGCACTAAATGAAGCAAATAAACTCATTATTATTATGAGTAAGTAATAACGAATTATTTTTAATTAAAAAAATAAAAAAAAAACAACTTACGAACAGGTTCTCGTCGGGCTTTGCAGATTGTCGTTTAAAAAATTGAAGATAGGAAGTCAAATGAAGTTTTATTCTAAGTTGAGAAAGTCAGTATAATTATTTGGATACGAAGAGATCGTGTGGATGATTTACCCGCCGGTGGGGTACTTGTTTCTCCTTTCGCCCCCCATCGTCGGTTTCACCTCACGGAAACTTTCATTAAGAGGCAGGAATGCAAAAAGAAAGCTTTTTCCAGTGTGATTGGATTTTTCCTCGTTCTCGTTACCTGAAGGAGAAACGCCGATCCGTTAGTTTACAAATACAAGAAAGCAAATCGAGAACAGAAAACCAGACGCCAGGTTTCTCAACGCGGCCCCTGCAGTGCAGAAACAAAATGTCAACTCCGTTCCGTTTCCCAACCGGTTGGTGTAATTTACTCATTTGACATGTAATTTCCTGCCTTTAATAATTACGCATGAACGTTGCGACACGGAAACGGTAAATGCCGATTAAATAGTTTTTTCCCTACTTTCTTTAATAATACTCATTTAACAAGATCTGTCCTAAGTAAAAATCTTGTCGAATATCTGGCCGTTTTCCCGGACTACTATTTAACGTGCTAAATGTTCAAGGAACTGAAATAATAATCAATGCATTATGTATATTTTTATACCCAAGATTTCGGTAAATCGTTAAATAAAAACAATGAAAGATAGAGAAAAATAGAGATAGAGAGAGCAAGGGAAAATGTATGAATAAATGAATTACTCATTATTCAAAGAAGGGAATTTGATTAAACACTGACCATCATTAAATTCAACAGAGAGGAAGAGAGAGAAAGGAAGAGAGAGAGAGAGAGTATTTCAGCGTATTTAGTCGAAGGTCGTGGGTTCGAATTCCCCTCGTGACGCTGAATTTTTTATGTCAACCATTACCTTACATAAAGGTTAATTAATTGATAGAATTCTTTTGGTCAATCGGACCACGAAAACTAGTGAATTGCTAATAAATTTTATTCGTTTTATACAAATTAAAACAAGTTTTGACTACCCTTTCAAAAGTTGCATTATTTTTGCACCAACCCAGAATTTATTTCCGCTATGAAGGAGCTGCCGATACCAAGATTTGATCGGTCCTGAACAAGCTAACAAGGATACTGCGATATATAGGGACGAGCACCGGCCAAAGCAAAAGTCTTCCCGGTCCGAAGCCCCATAAACACTTATAAAACGTGAAAAAATATAAAATGCCACGGCTGTCTGTGTATTTTTTTTTTTGTATTTGTCATTGTATGTATTTAAAATAGATCAAAAAGGGAGGCCTAGAAATAACAAATATTAAAATTTTATAATATTTTAAAAATTATTTCATTTATCAAAAAATTGCTCCTAGCTTTAGAGTTTCGTATTTATTTATGTTTTTGCAAATCATCATTAGTACTTTTAAAAAATAATTACTTTTTACTGTGTGAATAGTAACGTATGCATCTCTCTCTCTCTCTCTCTCTCTCTCTCTCCTCCCTGCTTCCTCCGTCTTCTTGTTTTTCTCATGCTCACGCACACACGTATTATTGGAAAAGCCAACAAACAGTAGATATTTTAAAGATATGATAATAAACCATGATAGAAAACCGACTTCATACTCTTTCCACATCCATCCTTTTCGGCTGTGGTCTATGAAGAACATCCGGGTAGGCTAATTGGCTGTAAATTATCATGAGAACCAGCCCCGGCTAGTTTATTACATAAGTGCTTTGGAATCATTTGACTCCATTAAATCTTTACACTGGACACGAATGTAATTCAATTGGAGATCTGTTTCCGCCGGGCTAAGGAAGCGTTTTCGAAACTCTCGCCCGTTCAATGGTCCCGCAAGACTCGTCGTGGAAATTGCCTCACGCTGTGTAATAAACGGCCTGGGCATGCGGGAACTATCGATACTTTTCAATTTTACACGGAGGGAGTCCATCAAACCAGAAAAGCACTGTAAAACGTGACTAGAGAAAATTTTTCAACCATCCGTTATTTTATTGAATCCTTCAACTCGGAAGTGCTATTCGCGTAGCTCAAATTGAAATACTCGACATTCTTAACAAAGATTTTTAAAACAAAAATAAAACCTATGAGAATCATGCGCAATTTTACTAAAAGCCTATGAAAAATAGCAGTTTTTCCGGAAATACGACTTTCAATTATCGTACTAAATCGTTGATTTTGACAATAATGATTTAATTTGAATCGCATATAAGACATAATAGCCAATAATTTAAACTTTACATAAATATCAATCCATTATTAATCTTTCTGTCCGCGTATCTATTTTCACTCTCTCTCTCTCTCTCTCTCTCTCTCTCTCTCTCTCTCTCTCTCTCTCTCTCTCTCAAACAGAGATAAATACAAGACGAGATACGCTCACTAAAAAATAGAAAATTTTCCTTGTTCGATTAATAAAGATTTGTTTTTTATAAAATATAATTAAAATATCGAAATAATTATTCGGCCATTAATAACCAATCTTACAAGTCATTATCGTTTCAATTCAAATTGATTTTAATACGTTTACAGATTATAGGACCGACTCGGTTAGACAAGAACAGTTTTGGTTCAAGTAATTTCTTTTTCTAATATACGACTGTCTAATTTATATGTAAATAGCCGCTTTTGTTTGATGTTGATTTCTCCTATGACGCACATAAAATTATTTTTAAATACAACTGAAGAACTGTACAGTCATCTATTAATTATTTAAGTCCTTATCTCTATGGTAGATAGGTACTTTCATGTCTACATCATTTAATTTCTATGTCTGTCTCCTTTCTTTGCCACTAACTACCTCTCACCCAATCCACCAAATATCCTTCGGGTTTTATTTCTTAAAACACTTTATTGGGGTCTTTGTGGGATAAACAGGTGAAATTATTTTTAATAAAAAGCGATCTTATTATTAATCTATTAAATCAAAAAGTGAAAATCATTTAATTTAGTAAACTGCGAATAATTTCTCTCCCTCTCATCTCTCTCTCTCTCACTCTCTCACTCTCTCTCTCTCTCTTTTTCTTTCTTTCTTTCACAACACAATATTTCAATTGTATTTCTCTTATTGTTCTCCTTTCTCTATTCTCTTTATGTTACGCTCTCTCTTTCACTCTTTTTCACGACAATCAATCTTCCAACCCTATTTCTCTTTCTCACACTATTTCTCGCACACATAAATTATGCGCCAATTATTTATCATTTTGTACGGGTTGACTTAGACATAATAGAGCCGGATTTTGAAATGTTTTCTTCCTTTCTGCAATTATAATTCTGTTCTAACTAAAGTTTTTGCTTAAAGACAATGTTGTTTATTTCTAGGTTGAGTAAATCTACCGAGTTTGGAGGGGGTGACACTTTTTAGTCGATATCTTGTATATTCATTTAATCTCTATTATTTTCGTATACTTTGGTCGGTTTGGGACCACGTTTATACCTTCACATTTATCGTTCAAAATATTTTTCCCTTCTATATATTTTATCTTCACTTTTTTCTCTCAATCCGTTTATACACTAGCAAATTCCTACATCTTTAATAAAAAATTAAGTAAATTCGCACAACGTTTTCATGATGATGATAAATAATAAATAAATATATAGTAATGTCTCGTATAGCAATCTTTTTTATTAGAAGTGTTTTGTTATCTGGTCTTCCTCAACCACACTTTTGCATTTTTATATACATATATGATTCTTTTCTTTCTTCTTCTAATTTATATTAAGAAGAAATAAACCTTTCTTATTAGTATTTATTTATTTTTTTGATCAAGTGATTGTTATATACATGATTTTTCATGATGTATGAAAAAGAAATTATTTTGGTCGTTGAAATCTAGCACTGTAGAAATGTCTGGTGGTTGATTGAATATTAAATATATTTTGCATTGTATAAATTCACTTTATTCCACATCCTACATGTTTTTGTTAATTTTAAACAATGTTTCTAAATTCCAGACCCTGAAGATGATCTCAATAAAGATCGGAACGTTGGCACGAATAAAATGTTTTTTCTGTCACCTACATTACACAAGACCGCACCTCACTATTTTTGAATGATCTACCATTGCATTTCACTTTCGATGTAAGAGTGGTCTGGAATGATGTATGTATAAACAAAACGGAAATCAATCAATCCTCCTCTTTCTCATTTTCTATCACTCTATCCACATATCTCTTTTATGTCCCCTTTCTTTCTTTTATTTTTCTGTCACAACCTCTGTTGCTCTCTTTCTCTCACTTTCTCTCTTTCTATGGTCCAAATGTTCTGTCAAATGGATAAAAATAGTGTTCTTTCTCAAATGTGTAACGTATAATTCATCAACAATGTTAGAAAACT
Source organism: Cimex hemipterus (assembly GCA_039619505.1). Taxonomy (NCBI): domain Eukaryota; kingdom Metazoa; phylum Arthropoda; class Insecta; order Hemiptera; family Cimicidae; genus Cimex; species Cimex hemipterus. The sequence continues at coordinate 791,631 of CM077113.1, forward strand.
CGAAAAAATTGTTGTTTTTATAAAAATACTTTAATATGGGTTAATTATTTCATAAAAGTTTTATAAATTTGTTAAAAATTGTAATTCCAAAGTTTAATGTGTATCAATGTTTTAGATCAATGCAGGCCCTGATGGTGCGACCATATGTCTTGAAAGATCGGCCAATCGCTGGCATCTTCAACAGTAAACATAATGCCAAAATTTGCAAAGCTCAATTTCTGTTCAAAATGGGTTTCGGCTGAAAGTTTCTCTGGTAAAATTACCCCCAGATATTTATATTTATTTACAATATTAACACTGATGGCATTAAATTTAAAAATGTTTAGACCTGGCAAGCCTACCTCCATTTTGAAAAATCATAATAGTCGACTTATTCGTGTTAAGCGTCAGGTTCCACATTTAGCAATAACTAAGACAATGATTTATTCATCATTGACTGTAACATAGTTGGATGGTCAAAATAAAAAAATCGTTTGCGTACATTAGACAATTAACTTTGTTGATACCACCTTCTACCAAATCAGGCAAATCATTGATAAATAATGAAATATATAAATATGAATAGAAAATTGATTCTTTATCTTGGTTTTCGACCTCATTCAAAAGTTAGCATCATAACGATAAAAAAGCTCAACTTTGATCCCGTCGGTCCGTCCGAATCGCTCAGATAAGAAGCGAACGATTTTTCAACGATAAAATCCTCTCAAGGTGGCTTTTTCATCGGATCTTTTTCTACGAGGCCAGGGGTCCCTGGCCCGTGTTGAATTGCCGAGTCGGCTCGGCTGGAAGTTGATAGGGTGCACGTGGAGCGAGGCACTACGGTTGTTGACCTGCACCTCCCGGCCATTTTACACCCTCCCCCACCCTTAAACACAACACTCAAATAGATTTTTACTCAACCAGACTTCCCCCTCTCGTAAAACACGGGATGGAAATATATATTCATATTTTATTCGTTTCGATCCTCGTGTACGGAACGATGTGCGGGTCGTTTGATGTCTTTTTGACGGTAGTTCAAGTGATTATTGATTTCAAACCTGTTGCCATTGTCATATTTAATACTATTGACTGTTTTTCTGTTGTGACATCAATCAAATTAATACACATGCACTAATAAATAATAATACACATAATACATGCAATAATGATGTAAAATTGGCCGTTGCAAGACTCTTAAGAGCAATTCATTAATTTTAAAAACAACAAGATTAGTTTGCTGCGACATCGTAGTATGATCTATCCAAATCTAGCGAAAAAGGATGAACCATTAAAAAAAGCAGTACGGTTGTGTTGGTAATACTTGTATTAACAATAAAATCAATTAGTTTAATGCGCATCTCGACATGATTCGAGGAAAAAATTGTACGCTTTGTCATAAAAAGCCTGCTTGCATGAAAGTATTTAAAACTACTGGCTGGTAGAGCAGCATTAATGAAGCATATTTCATTTTGCTTATTATATTTTATTAGATTTCGTGGTCCGCTTTACGAAAACAATTCTTTTCGATTAAGATTTTGGTTGAGAAAAATCATGTGTCGCCGAGAATCAAATTGATTACACGACATTTGAAACATGACAAAAAAGGAGGGAAACTTCAAAAGGATGGGGGGGTGAGGTGGGAAGTTAGGGTCCGAGTCACGATAGCTCAAGTGCTAGAACAGCGGCATATCAAGCCGAAGATCGTAGGTTCGAATCCCGCTCGTGACATTGATTATTCATCAAAAACCAATGCCCGCTTGGATGAAAGTATTTAAAACTATTGGCTGTTTTTCTGTTACGCAGGGAGAGATGTCGATAAATTTACAATAATGACATCCAGAACCGATTTTGGTATTACAAGACTATAATTGATACTTTTTCATTGACTTTCAAACAAACGGAATGGCTTCTGCACTATCTGTTGAATGCGTCTTTAATATCCAAAAACCAGTTAAAATGGACGGACTTTGAAGAACAAATTTGGTAATTTTGAGCCAACTGGTTAATTTTTACTTTAAATAAAAATTAATGATATGTGCTAACAATAAAATCATTTGTTACAGATACATTTCCACCCGATTCGGCGGTAAATAAAGTGGTTGATTGATCAAAAATCTGTACTTATATTACAGACTATTATTGACCTTTTCCTTATTATTAATTTTTAAAAAGTCCTCTGCGTTATATGTTGTATTCATCGTTATTGTTTAAAAATCAGCAAAAAAAGGAAGGACCGTTAAAAAAGTCTTAGTTTTTGTTTCTAATAAAAATATAATAGTATTTGTTAAAATAATACACTTATTTTCATTTAGAGTTTGGTAAGATTTGGCTACAAATGAAGAGGTCATTGATCAAAAAATTATACCTGTCGGCGTTATCGTATTGAATTCTACTGATTGTAGCATAATTCACAGGCCAAGTTAATTACATTATTAATGATAAAATCAATTAGTTTATCTTTTCATGTTTCGAGGGAAAATTAAAGCTTATTGATAAAAAAAATAACGCCTCCTGGCATGGTGTATTGAAATACTATCGACTGGTTTGTTTTTGCTTTTTTGTAGAGAGAGGTGCGTCAATAAATTTACAGTATAGTATTCCAGCATTGATATTGCGTTGAAAAGTATTTTTGTCCATTTCATTGATTTTCAAACAAACCGAATTATGATTACGTGACCTGTTCCAAACTGACCCTGTTAATATCACAAACCAGCGAAAATGGACGGGCTATGGAAAAAAAACTTCGTTTTTCCGTCAATTCGTTAATTGGTAATTTCCTAGTTTTAAAATCAAATGAACTTCCTTTTACTATTTTAAGTTATTTTTTTAACCAAACGACAAACGTTTTTTTTTCAACGAATAATTGGACCTTGTTTTGTCACAATCCCAGTTCATTAGTCTGCGAATGTGGTTTATTGTTCTAGTGAAGTGATTTTAACGATAATATATCTCCCAGCCCGTAATTGCGTCGAAAAATATCCAATATTCATAGTTTTCCTTCAATTATACAATGGCTTCGCAATTACCGGCTAATTAAAATTGTAACACATGATTATTTTAAATAACAGACCCAAGAAAGGTAGCAAATTGTTGAATTAAGCTGTTAGAAGAATTTGACAGAATTTCGTTAAAAAAAAAAAAAAAAAAAAAAAAATTAAGTTGGCACAAAAGAAAATTATATTTTCTGATACTGAAGCCAGAGATATGTACAAATAAATAATAATAAAATAAATATCATACATGGTACAATTTATCAAAAGTCTTGCCTCTGGATGTACATTTTTCGTCTGTCGGTATTAAAATATATTTATATGTATGTTTATCATATTTGTAATACATCATCTTAAATAAGTAAAAATATTGTTTCTAATAATAAACGTTATCACTGTGTACATGAAGAGATAAACTCAGATACGACGGGAGAAAATGTATAAAATGAAGTAAAAGGTTTTCTCAGAAACTAGTGTCGAGTTGTTCGGTATCGGGTTGTTTCATATCGGCAACACTCACGCGATAAGTCACGTGTTATCGAAAACCCGTGACTATCTCTGAATGTGTACGATTGCGCGAGGAAACAACTTGAAACCGGGCCATATTTGAAAAAGAAGCCCGGTTGCGCAAAAGGGAATGGATTTGAGTAAATTTGGGGCGAACGCCAAACAAAAAAATATTCGAGTCACTTGAATCTTTAATCTAACTCAATTTTAAAAAATGACAGGTAAAAATGCAAACATGAACCGGATTATTATGCTGTGTGGTTAGAACGTTTTCGGTTCTTCTTTAACAGAGCATACAGATATCTTTTTAAAATGTAAATCAACCTCTCAAGCTGAATAGTGTCCTTCTGTCAATATATTAGGAAGATTTTACATTTTGCATAACGTTAACGTGCAAGGTAATACTAAATTGATTGAAGTGCGCATGCGCAGATTTAACGGACTCTACCTCAACTAGCGTCCTACGTTATTTGTCTTAGAATAGCGCGCGTGTTAACGGGTGACGGTAAAGTCAGAAAAGTAGTTTTTGTGGGAGGCATTGACAAATTTAAAAAATAATAACATATATGTATAAATATAATAAAATTGTTTATTTTTTAGCTAATTTTTTTTTTTTTTAGCTCTTTTATTAGCCTCTAAACTCTTAGAATCTTACATATCTTATCATTGTAACCATCATCTAAACAACCTTATACATTTTTTTTTCAATAAAGCAATTGTGTAAACAGAAACATTTTGGCTGAACCGGCTTTATATAATTTAAAACCTAAAATTCTAAAAGATAGGTACAGATAGTGGTTATAACGAGTATGTATATGATTAATTAACTGCACTGTGATATTTTAGTTTTGCCCAAAATTGCTAAGCTAAAATCTTTTTTTGACACTTTTCGTGTCAATTTCACTTAAACTTCACTCGCTCCGAATCGCCCTGTAATGTTTACTTTATACGTCTTGTAAAACTATTAAGTCCTCAGCCAAACTATCGTCAACAGTCAAGAGAATATCCGTAGCATCCGTTAACGATGCTTTTGTTTATTATAAAGAGGAAACTAACCGTTAGTGGAAAAATAATGGCAAATTTCTTGATATAGCGTTCACGTCATTTGATACTCATTAACTATAACTATGACCTCGAAAGCGGAAACGTTATGCAAAAGCTCTGTAATCATATATATCATAATCCTGCCAACAACCCACAGTACATTGATTGTTTTTACATCCCGCATAAATAATACTAATAAATATACCTTGATTTGTAATCTTTCTTTATTTTACTCATGTTACAAATTATGTCCAATATGATAATATGAAAAGATATTGATTTTAGGTCGGCAAAAGTCATTATTTGAAGAGTAAAAATTTCAAAACCCAATTTTTATGATATTCATTGCATTATCATGAGAATATTTAAAATAAGCGTATGTTTGAAGAAATTAATTAATTAAGGTTTTTAGTTGTGACAAAAAAAAATCAATGGCAGGAGCGGGATTCGAACCCACGATCTTCGACTAGAGACGCCGCTGCTATACGACTAGAGCTATCGTGACCGAATAGATTAGCCGAAGATCGTTGGTTCGAATCCTGCTCCTGCCATTGACATTTTTTTAATCTCAACTAAAAACCTTAATTATGATATATTAATTGGTCGAGCGGACCACGAAATTAGTGAATTTAAACCGATTAATTTTTGACCGTAACGTACTTTAATGGTAGTCGGTTTGAGATTGCAGTCGGAAAATACTAGTTTTTACAAATTCAATATATTATTATTGCTTACGTTCAGGTTTTCCATATTTTATTAAAAGTTCTTTTTTTATTTTAGAACCGGCTTTTTATTAAAAACAATAATTAATAAAGTAACGCACAATCAAAAGTTTGTTTTTATGGTCTGCCCGTTTTCGCTTGTTTTTTGAAATAAACGACGATATTTTTGACAAATATACAATCAATAATGTAATATACATTATTGATTGCAATCAATAATAGTTTCGTAATATCAATTTTATAAACTGAAAGTCTGTTTTATAAAATGATTGATGTCAGAAAAAAAAGTCATTAGCACGAAATCTCTCTTGTGCCAGGAAACATTGATTTTTGATCATCAAGCCCATTTTCCCTCGAATCGTACCGAGCATTAAATTTCACTAATTTATTTTGTTGTAAACAACATGGCCGTTGTATGTTTTTCATAGTCCGTCCTTTTCGCTAGTTTTTCCAGCAAACTTGTTGTTAGCAGCTAATAGAGTCGTGTCTCTTTTTGCTTCGAAAATCAGTGAAAAGGTTAATAACAGTATTGCAGTACAGATTTTGTAGTTACAGTAAATCTGTGTTAGAAAATGATTCACGTCTCCACAATACAGCATCAACAGAATTAAATACAATGTCGACAGGTATTCGTTGTTGACCAATAACCACTTCATTTGTAGCCGAATCGGCCAGAGATGGAAGATTTACGAACTATTTTATTATTAATAAATATTATTATTGAATTACCATTAGAAATACCTATTAACGAATTGACGGAAAAACGAAGTTTTGTTTTCCATAGCCCGTCCATTTTCGCTGGTTTGTGATATTAACAAGGTCAGTTTGGAACAGGTCACGTAATGATAATTCGGCCTGTTTGAAAATCAATGAAATAGACAAAAATACTTTTCAACGCAATATCAATGCTGGAATACTATGCTGTAAATTTATTGGCACACCTCTCTCTACAAAAAAGCAAAAACAAACCACCCAATAGTAGTTAATACATCATGCCAGGCGTTATTTTTTATCAATAAGCTTTAATTTTTCCTCGAATCATGAAGACATAAACTAATTGATTTTATCATTAATAATGTAATTAACTTGGCATGTGAATTATGCTACAATCAGTAGAATTCAATACGATAACGCCGACAGGTATAATTTTTTGAAAATTACCTCTTCATTTGTAGCCAAATCTTACCAAACTCTAAATGAAAATAACTGTATTATTTTAACAAATTCTATTATATTTTTATTAGAAACAAAAACTAAGACTTTTTTAACGGTCATTCCTTTTTTTTTGCTGATTTTTAAACAATAACGATGAATACAACATATAACGCAGAGGACTTTTTAAAAATTAGTGATAAGGAAAAGGTCAATAGTCTGTAATATCAATTCAATATCGATGCTGGAAATGTATATTGCAAATTAATTAACGTCTCTCTCTCGAAAAAAAAAGAAAAGCCAATAGTATTATATACCTCATCCCAGCAATAATTGTGTTTTGATCGATAAATGCCGACATGCATGTTAAACCAATTGATTTTATTATTAATAATGTAATTACCCTAATGTATGCTTTATGCGACATCTAAGAATAAAAACGACAACGTCGATATGTATAGATTTTTGATCAATAAATTACCAAATTTGTTTTTCAAAGTCCATTTTAACTGGTTTTTGGATATTAAAGACGCATTCAACAGATAGTACAGAGGCCATTCCGTTTGTTTGAAATTCAATGAAAAAGTATCAGTTATAGTCTTGTAATACCAAAATCGGTTCTGGATGTCATTATTGTAAATTTATCGACATCTCTCCCTGCATAAGAGAAAAACACGAACGCAGCCAATAGTTTTAAATACTTTCATCCAAGCGGGCATTGGTTTTTGATGAATAATCATTGTCACGAGCGGGATTCGAACCTACGATCTTCGGCTTGATATGCCGCTGTTCTAGCACTTGAGCTATCGTGACCTCGATCCACTCGGACACTAACTTCCCACCTCAACCCCCCATCCTTTTGAAGTTTCCCTCCTTTTTTATCATTTTTCAAATGTCGTGTAATCAATTTGATTCTGATTGAAATTTTTTTTCGACAAGCGAACCACGAAATCTAATAAAATATAATAAGCAAAATGAAATATACTTCACTAATGCTGCTCTCCGCGGCCATTTCATTTGTCGGCGAAAATCAAATAGATTACACGGCATTTGAAAAAAGGCTAGTGTCCGAGTGGATCGAAGTGACGATAGCTCAATCGGTAGAAGAGCGGCATATTTAGCTGAACTTAATTGAAAATAACAAATAATAAATGTTACTTAAGGAACGGACTTTTTATCCTTGCTAGAATAGAATAAAACAAAAAATATACGAATTTTTCCCATAATTATGTCGTATATAAATTTTTTTAAATTGCAATTATTAATATATGTATTAATCCTCATAGGTCAAATTCGTTAAAATAAAAAGGACGATTGTATAACAGGTATTGAATGTTTTTCGCACAAATTGTAAGTACTGTTGGATAACGCATCTCGCTCTTGACAAACTTGTAAAAGAGACTTGGCATCACGAAAATCACACAGGCATAAATAAAATTTCGTCTGAGAGACCAACATAGCGAAGGACAGGCATGCAAGGTTGAGCGGTAACGGTTAAATTACAGGTTCATGACCCCCCCACAGATAAAAAAGAAATATCTCACAAACCACAAACTTTGTAAAATTATACCATCTGACAACGGAAATGTACAGGAAATTATTACGGACGATAAAGATGTTTTTCTTTTATCAAATTCATTTAAGAAAAACATCCTGGTCCTATTCTCTCTTCTATCCTGTCTACACTCCATCGTCCCGAAGAACATACTTTATCTCGCCCTTCTACGTACACAGACACAGACAAAGACATGAAGCCCTAATCCCCATCACCCCCTCCATTATTATCACGAGATAGAACACAAATAATGGCGTTAAATAGATCGACCGTTCACCATGGACAAGTCTTGAAAGAAAATTATTAATTAAACGAGAGATAATGTTTTATGTACTATAGGATTTGTTCAATAAAATGCTTACATAGATTAGGTAGATGGTTTATCGATTTGAATAGGTAAAAAATTGAAAAAAATTGTGGTGGACAAAAAGGGCGAGAAAAATGAGTGAATCCCGAATGTGGTTGAGGTCGATACTCGTGGATTCCTTGCATTTTATTTTTAAGGCAGTCTTAAGTAATAAGTAACATAACTTAAAAATAACATTTTTTTTTTTTAATGGCCTCATGAACTTTGCATATCTATCCAGACTATGTAATTGTTTATTGCGTATTCGTTTGTTGGGGGGAAGGGTATCGTGAAAAAAAGGGCCAAAGGCGACGGCGAGAATCGAACCCGCGACCGCGGGGTGTACTAGCCGAAAGTCTCTCACGCTAACCACTCGGCTACCGCGGCCCCCAAAAATAACATTAAAAACCTTAATAAAAAAATTATCGAAAAAATCTTATAGAAAGAATTATAAAACAAAAAAGAAAATTTTTTTAACACTAAATAAGCAAATGAAAATAAGTATGGACAAGATGAAGTAACTCAATAATCAGGATTAATTTAATTAAAAAGTCTCTTTGAAAAAATAATAAACAATTTGCAAAATAGAAGAAATGTTTAATGGCCTTACCAAGCCATGATTCATAGACCACATACATCAGTGAAAAATTCAATAATTTATTACACCCCCCCCCAATCCTGTAGAAGAATAAACCCAGATCCTGTAGAAAAATAAAAAAACAGCAAAATAGCTCACAGTTAAAATACACCTGTCAGAAAACATATGTAGGAAAATATAGGAAAAACAATACAATTTTTACTTAAAACGCTAAACCAATATAAAAAAAGGCGTGAACAACCAAAAGGCAACCCTGGTTTAAGGCAAAATATCACATACGCAAGGCATGATATAAATTTTGACGATGTAAAAATACTAGGGAGAGAAAATGAAAAATTATCAGAGTTGGAAAGCATTTACATCAATAACATCAACTTCAACAAGATAAAAACAAAATATGGCAACAGTATAAAAACAATAATAAAATAATAAAACAATAATTTTCATCATCTATTGTATAATTTATTTAAAATAATAGAAATTTTTTTAAGAACGGACTGTGCAATTTGATCTATCTAACGCCATTATCAGTCTTCTATCCCATGATTTGAGATAACGATTGGATTGGGATTAGGGCTAATGCTTGTGGACGTAGAAGGGCAAGTCCATTGAATTAAAATTTTTAAAGAAAGTTCGTTTGACAATTTTTAGACAAGGAAGATTATTCAGAAATCGCGATATGCGGTCTGGTGTGATGTAGGTTTGAGAAAAACATTTTTTCATTTTTTTTTCTTTTTTTTTTGACATCTGGAAAAAATTGGTAAAGAAGCTCGGACTGCACGAACTAACCAGCCCAAAGAAATCTACCCAATTTACACGTTCTGTTGCGCCCCCGAAGTGATCCGTTTCTCCATCGAATCATCACTACTGATGAGAAATGGATTCAGTATAACAGGAAGAGTATAAGTCAATGGTTAGAAAGGATGAAGTGCCAAAACACTTACCGAAACCCAATCAGCGCCCAAAAAGGTTTATGGCGTACCAACAACCAGCATGTTTACTATAATGCCCTGAAACTATCATAGCAGAAAAATATTGCCAAAAAATTGACAAAATGAAACGTACGGGGCCGATTCTTCTTCCGCCGCAATGTCATCCCTGCAGGACTTAGCATATGAAACCTTACCTCACCCTCTAAATTCACTCGATCTCTCCCCAACAGACTTCCAATTTTTAAGCATTTTGATCACTTTATATACGCCTTCCAGGACTTTATTGTTCGTAGAAATAATGATTTTTATGTCTGCGGAATAAAAATGATTATTGCACGCAGGCAAATTGTATAGAACGAGATCGAAAATACTGCGAATGAATTGTCGTTATTTTATAAAAATTAAAAATCCAAGTCCAATATGCAGAGTCAATCAACTTCGAAAACGATAAACTCAAGGAAAAAATAGTCATAGAGAAACCACCATGTTAATTTTTGCTAGGAATCGCGTGATGGTAACAGATTTAACATAACTTTCTCATCTAGCTGGGAAATGGTGGTAACTTTTTGGTTGAAGGTGATCTGTCATTGTCAACTCTTTGGAACGGGCATGTCCTGTGTATAAAACCACCTGAGCTTTTGTTTGTTTTGCCGTTCCTAAGCCGAATTTAGCTCTTTGCAGCTTCTTGAATTGCGCTACTATATAGCTGTTAGGATTATAGTCGGAAGCTATGTTCTTATTTGTGTCTGTTAGTCGGTCGCAACTCTATTCTCCTAGCGATCTCTTCGTCACAGTTTTTTACTACCTCCGGGATGGGCATCGCGAAGGCGGCTCGATCGGGATGTTCAGGTGGAGGAGGTATAGGCTTTTCAGATTTCGCTCATTTGTATTTCAGCTACGTCTGCCATGCCATCAAAGCACTAAGTGCGAACATCATTAGTTCAAAGATGGTACTGAACTGCAAAACCAAATTAAATTCATTAGGTACGCAGAATAAAGTAAGCCTCTGCTGGGTCCCAGGACACATGGGTGTAGAAGGCAACGAGAAAGCGGACACCCTTGCAAAGAAAGGGGCAGCTACACCGCTGACACGACCTGAACCCTTCTGTGGCATAGGAATCCACACTATCAACGAACATCTCAGACAGAAGGACAAAAAGAAAATAAGGGAACATTGGAATTCGCTTATTGGACACAGGCAATCCAAGAATCTTCTAACCAATTTTGGGAAGAAAGAAATCACAGAATGTGTCAAAGGAGGCAGGAATAAACTGCGAATCCTAACAGGATTCCTAACTGGACACTGTAGACTAAATGGACATCTAAAGAAAATGGGAATAATCCAGGATGGCACATGCAGATTCTGCAAAGAAGCAAAGGAAACACCAACACATCTGCTAACAAACTGCGGAGCAACATTAGCCCGTAGGAGGAAGTGTTTTGGGATGTACAATGTGACAATAGAAGAACTTCAACCAATAAAACCGGGCCTATTAATCAAATTCCTTGATAAAATAGGACTCACCGATGTGCTTTAGGCAGAGAACGGGGGATACAATAGCTCTTAAAGGGCGCAGTATACACACCCTGACATATCATCATCATCATCATCATCATACGTCTGCCATCCTTTGTATCTCATTACTGTTTTCCACATCTTAGGGATGTTCGACATTGCCAAGAGAATCTGCGGTGCAATCTGAGACTGTAGCTACAATCATAGAATAATCATGTACAAGGCAAACTGTGCTTCCCTCTTGACATATGCTTGTCCTGCATGGGCAAAAAATTTGAGCTCAGCATTCAAAAGCGATATGATCACAGTCCAACCTAATTCATTGCTAATTTGCACTAAAGCCTTCAGAACGGTATCTACAGAAGAACTAAAGTAATCACGTGCAGCCTCTTGCCATAGACATTGGGATAGAAAAACAATGTGCATTATGGGATATAAACAACAATAAGACACCCAACATTCCAATCAGCACACCTAAGGAGGCACATGAATTAGCCATAAATGAGTGGTAAACTTGCTGGAATGCAAGCCGCAAAGGACACACCTACAAATGTTTCCCAGGCATCAGAGAAAGAATAGAAAATAAAATAGCGATCAACCACTCAGTCTCACAGTTCTTGTCAGGGCATGGCGATTTCGCTGAAAAGCTATATTTCTTTGCCAAAAAAAAGATAGCCCAGAATGCTCATGTCAAGGTGAAGTAGAGGATATCGACCATGTTACCCTAAGGTGTCCGTTATACCTGCAAGAAAGAGCCAAATGGTTTACTAAAATGAAATTTGTTGAAAATTCAGCCATTTGGGAAAGAAATTTTTAGCACAGTAAATATAAAGGTATCGACAGAATTGTTTAGCAGCGCGCTTGAGAAAAACGGCTGGCCCGCATCCAAATGTGATATGAACAATCTCACAACAGTGAAGGAATATAGAACTATATAAGCTACTATAAAAAGGGAAAAATGGAATATAATTATGAACAATATAATCTACAATGTAATTAAACCCGCTCCATACTCCCTACATCCATAACATACACGTTATTCCATCCTATGTGCAATATACCTGCGGCATGAATCTCTGATGGAGCTCGGAATGTGAATGATTATCAGGCAGAGCATAAAAATTATATTGCCTAGAAATAATCGCTGATAGATCATAGGCCAAGAAGCAGAGAGAAGAAAAGAAAGACCTGACGGTTTTCTCATCCTTAGAGAATGCGTTGAAATCCGCCTGAGTGGCGAATAGTCCCTGAGATCCTCCACGGTCGCTGTTTGGTCGTTAATCTGGAAGAGCCTATGACGACTCGAATCTAAGTACGACTTGCTCCGCCGTTTCTTCTCCGCCCTCACCCTGCTGGACTTGCGTTTGAAGGCACGGACTTTTGCTGCAAAATCTCCATGTCCTGTCAGTAGCTGAGACATATGATGGTCTGTGACTAAGAGTTTCATCTTTTGTCGATCGTCTCTTTTAGGGAGAACTGATATATGTGACGTCCCATCTTAGCTGCTACTCCCTCGCCATCCATTCGTCTGCTTCTTCCGTTCTCGTTACTGGGATGCAGGGTGGGCCTCTTTCTTCATTTCCCATTTGGCGCATAGAGCTTTCGCATTTATGTCGATGGGCGGCCGGCCAGCAATAACTTGTTTAAAACCATACATTTCCGTATTATAAAGTGATGACCGTATTTTTGTATCAATTGAAGCGATGTCCTTAGTTTATAAAAACACTAAATGAGTAAGTTCATTCCACATTGCCCTCTTAGTTCAACGGAAATTTTCTCAGTTTTGAAATTTTGTCTCGATCAATGTATGGATCTGTGGAGGCGCATACAAGCCGGATAATAAGTGGAAGAAGAGTTGTGTTGCGGCTGAGTCACATTGTAGGGAAGGGGCCCCCAGAGGGAAGCAAAATGGCGCAGCCTTTCACCTTACAACCCGTCTTAATTGCTCCCTCTGGACCCTCCGGGCCCTTGTCAAATCCCTCCTTTCCCCCATACTTTGCCATTACGATCTCAAACGCGTCTGTAGAACTGATAAATTCCGCCTGGAAGATTTTTGTAATAAATTTACAAAACCTAGGTTTTAACGTCCGGCATTTTCGTTTTGACAGAAATACGAGGGATTATGAGAATGACTGCTCAACGTCGTTCTAATGTCATCCTTTAATTCGCACCAAAAGAAAATTTTAACGCAATTTGAAAATGGTTAAAAATTAGATAAATGTTATAAAAACAGAATTGATTCTATCTTTTTAAAATGGCGTGGTGATTAGTGACCGTTTGTCGATGAATAGTTAGACATCATGAGAAGCCACCGTTTCGATCTTTATTGACATCATCTTCACGGCCTGGGATTTGCAAACATTGTTTAAAATTAACAAATACATGTAGGATGTGGAAAAAATGAATTTATGAAACGTGAAACGTGGCATGATAAAGAAAATGTTTTTCTGAAACCTACATCACACCGGACCGAATCTCAGGATTTCGGAATAATCACCACAATCATCTGAATAAATTACACGACGTTTGAACAATGTCAAAAGGAGGGAAAACTCATAAGGTGGGATTGAGATGAGAAGTTAGTGTCTCGACCAAGAGGTCACGATAGCTCAAGTGGTAGAGAAGCGTCGTATCAAGCCGAAGGTCATGGGTTCGAATCCCGTTCGTGTCACTGACTTTTTAATCTTAACTAAAAATGCAATTAATTGTAATATATTAATTGGCCACGCGGACCACGAAATTTGTGAATTTATAATTTAACAGGAAAAATAACTGTGAAGACAAAGAATAAGTAATATAATTGTCAAAGTAAGCCAAAACACAAAAAACAGGCACAGGAGTAGCTGCATACAATTTACAAAAGGAAAAACCAGAACCATTATAAAAATAGCCAAGATAATTTGCCGTTCAGAAAAAAACCCGTTGCATTCGAACCCTGGACCTTTACCTTTCAGTAATGTAACGCCGGCCGTCGACGTCCAATAAAAGCTTTTGATCAATATTTTTATTTATTTATTAATATCTGTATTAATAAAATATATATCTCGTAATTTGATGTTATTTACAGATTTACCTTTATACACTGTGCATCATGTCTTGAAGGGATGGGGTTCTCCATGTTGATCAATACTAGAAAATTCTAAAGATAATATTGATAAACAAAAGAAGTGCATATATAAAAGTAAATCTGAAACATGAGTAACCTACGTTGGAAGTGGTAGAAAACTTTATCACGAAATTGAAGAAAACCACCCGAAATTGTGGAAGCTATCATTAAGAACCTCATAAAATAACGGGACTTTGATATATCAAAAGACATCAAAATACTTTGAGCCAACAAGGCAAGAATAGTACAGCGAGTAAAATACACTTTAAACTGGTACTGGATAAATATAATTATTTGTAAAATAATGGTGCCATTTTTGTTTTGCGTATTTTGTAAAATGAAAGTTGTGAATCATTCATTTTCTCTTAATTAATTATGGCCTGAATTTATGATTTACGTGTTGATATTTTTTTCTACTTCGATTGATTCGTCTTGGTTATACATCTTATTTATTTTCCTATTAGCCTACATGAATTTCATTTGAAATAAACTTCAATTTTCTGTCGAATTTGTGGATTGTAGTGTTCTTTATGAAATGGACACACATCAAGATCTTAATCTTAATCCAACCGTCATGGCCCATTTTATTTATTCTCCGGATCGCATCCTTGGAGCAAACGAGGGCGTAGACCAGTGAGTGAAATCACGAGCTGGCCGGTGTAAAAATAAAATGTTTGCCTGCGGAGGTGACTGCCCTCAAACTCCAGATGCGTGATAACCTTATTTTTTCATGTTATGAGTTGGGCCCATTCAAGGGGACGTGAATGTTTAACTGTTCTCCTCGTTGCCCTAATTAGGAAGGGCTCTATTGTTCTCGTTGTTTATTTACAAAAATGACTCCACCGCCCGATATAGCCAGGTTGTTGCTGTACACTATTTAAAACGAATCTAAACACTAAGAGTGAAATTGTTTGATTTATAGTTATTAGACTACAAGGTACAATTTTTGTCGGACTACAAACAGACAAACTACAGGACAATTTAGATTGTCTCACCCATAGAACCGTCCTGTAATGGGCATAGATGCCGGAGAACAACAGTTTGCTTATTTTACGCCCTAGGCCTTCCATCATCTACCAATCTCCGCCATGTTCGGAGAACAAGCATGTTAGAAAGAAAAAGAGGTACAAGAATAGGGGTAAATATGAGTCCAAGAAATTCAGTGCCACTTTTAATCATCATCCATAGCATCAGGGGAACGTGCAGAACAGCTAATAGAAATTACAGTGTATCAGGATACAGTTTATTTTAGGTTTATTTATTCGTTTACCACTGCCTTTTTCTTTTTTCTCTTTTACATTTCAATAATATGAATTTCATATAAATAAATAAATATATATATATATATATATATATATATATATATATACATTCAGAGAAATCAAATTATCTAATTTAATAAATAAAAACTAATTCCACAATAGGCTTTTATTAAATTGTTAATTATACATAGATTATTTATAATTATGTGTACATATTTCTACTTAATACAGTCATTCCACCTATATGTATTTTCTAAATGTAAACTATGTCCCAGGCCCTGAGGAAGATCTCAATAAAAGATCGAAACTTTGGCACGATAAAGAAAATGTTTTTCGGATACCTACATCACACCAGACCGCATCTCACGATATCTGTATAATTATCCATTAACGGTCACTAATCTCTACACATTATAAATTATATAAATGATGTGGTGATTATTAGTGTCCGTTAATCGATAATTATCCCGAAATCGTAAGATACACCAGACGCATCTCACGATTTCGAAGTAATTATATAAATTATAGTATATGATTTGTATCGCTTTTGTTATTTATTCCCAGAAGATGGTCTATTAGTAAACAGAAACGTATTTGAATAAATGTCTATTGTGTAAAAGACAATTTATTTCTTATCCGTCAACTCATCATGGAGTTACACAAAATCAGGATGGATAAAATTGCAATGAAATTTTTTAAAAAAATAAAAAAACTCGTGAGCGTAATGTGCCTTACGAAACTTACAAATCTTGTTTCAAATGGGATCAGCTGACCTATCAAAACCTCTGTTCAAGTACTCACTTCGGCGTTAAATATACTAAAGTTGGAAGGATACAGAGACGATTAGCATTTCCCTGCGCAAGGATGACATGCAAAATCGTGAAGCGTTCCACATTTTTCTTTGCCTACGCCCAAATCCCGCTAACTCGCTTTGCAAGCCGACGACATCGCGCTTTATCTCGAGGATTAGTGCGATCGTACAAAACATTAATAAGGAGTTGAAAAACGGCAAAAAGGAGGTAAACTTCAAAAAGGTGCTGTTGAGATGGTTTCCGAGTGGATCGAGGTCACGATAGCTCAAGTGGTAGAGCAGCGGCGTATCAAGCCGAAGATCGTGGGTTCGAAACCCGTTCGTGACATTGACTTTTTTATCTCCACTAAAAACTTTAATTAATTGTTATTAAAAAGGAGCTGGAAAGGGTAAGACGGTTCTGCTCTAGATGGAAGATAAAAATTCACTCTTCCAAAACCAGTTGTGCGGTATTCACTAAGCGTCCATGCTCTTCCGCAATATATTACTCGAGGGGAAATCACTTAAGTGGCTCAGAACTGTGAGGTATGTAGGGATCACTCTTGGTACCAAATTGAATTTTGGGTTCTCAGAGAAGAAATCTTGTAGGCAATGGGAAAGCGGCTGTACGAACACTTTTCCCACTGCTCAGAAAGGAGTCTGCCGTTTATTAATTAATAAAGTATTTATTAAACCAATGTTGCTATTTGCATGCCCAGCATGGAATTTTACCTACAAAACAAATTTTAATACATTGCAGTTAATTCAAGTAAATTTCTTCGGCTAGCCACTGCCTCTCCCAGATATTATAGATTGGCAGACCTACACGAGCGAACTAACATGAAATGGGTAGTGGAGGAAATTTACGATGAGGTGTGCAAATTTTTTAATCGTATCAGTGTCTGCAGGTGCAAATCTAACAAATTGAAAATTGGAAACGTAAGAGGATCAAACACTACGGACCTGGCTTATAAATTTGTCATAGTTATAAGAATATTTATATATACTTATTTATGGATTTAATTATTTATTTATTCACTTCTTATCTACACTTTTTATATGCATTTAATTAATTTAGATATAGGCTTCATCCCTCTGCTTGTGGTTTTAATTGAACATAAATTTTTTCCCACAAACCGTTATGGAATTTCTCTTACCGATTTGTATACAAAAATGATGACAAAGCCGTAGTAAAATGTCACTTTCCCTGCATTCCAAAATTATTGTATATATTGTTGTGCACAAGTACAAAGAAACCATTATTCTATTAGTCTATTCAAAACAGAAGAAGCTGTGATTTTATATAATTGCATAGAAACATACGAAGCTAGCATATCTTGGCTAGAAATATAGAAAATTTATTACAAATGCGATATCCTGACGAATCAAAATTAGAACTTACATAAAAACCTCTCTTCCTTGTAGAAAAAACTGTGTATTTTATATACTGCAAAGTTCGTTTCAAATGGGATAAGCTGACTATTCAAAATTACAGATCCTGGGTTAAAAATCCAAGAAGGACAAAGTTGAATCCTTTATACAAATGCAATAAAATGTACGAAATTTGCCAAATTGGGCTAAAAAACTGGCTGCTCAAAATTAGTTAACATCCCGGAGCCCTGTCTCAATAGAAAAATCTGTGTTAATTTATTCTGCAAAGCTTGTTTCAAATGCGATAAGCTTACTTATCAAAATTAAGGAAATCCTGGCTAAAAACTCCTACACCGAGTAGAAAAAAGGGTTTTTTATATAACCAATAAAACGTACGAAGTCGGCCAAATTTGAGCTAAAAAAAACATAAAATTTGTTTCAAATACTGACAACTCAAAATTAGAGAACATCCGGGAGCCCTTTGTCTCAATAAAAAGCTCTGTTAATTTATTCAGCAAAGCTTGTTTCAAATGCGCTAAGCTAACTAATCAAAATTAAGGAAGTCCTGGGTAAAAACTTCCACTCCAAGTAGAAAAAAAGAGTTTTTTTATATAAATGCAATAAAACGTACAAATATTCAAATTTTGGATAGAAAAACATTAAATTTGTTTCAAATGTGATAAGCTGGCTAATTAAAATTAGAGAGGATTCTGAATAAATACCTACATGCCAATAGCTGAGTTCTTTATATAACTACAAAGAAACGAACCAAGGTTGAAAATATTTTGCTAGAAAAACAGTGAATTTGCTTCATATTTGATACATGATCAAAATAAGTGAAGATCCTGTAAAAAAACCTTTATTCCAATGGAAAAAGCTTAGGTCTTCATATAACTGTAATAAAGTGTAGGAAGCTCGTAAATCTTAGCTAGAAATATAGTAATTTTGTTTTAAGTGGGATAAGCTGAGAAATCAAATTTAGATAAGATAAAAACCTCTATTCCACCAAGAAAAAATTGTTTTCTATATAACCGCAATAAGACGAACGAAGTTTGCAAATTTTGCCTAGAAAAACTGTTAATTTGCTTCAACTGAGAACAAAATTAGAGAAGATCCTGGACAAAAACATCAATCCGACAGAAAAGCCAAGTTCTTCTTCATAACTGCAATAAAGGCAATTTTTCCAATAAGTGACAATCGTCGGTCTAATCAAAATTATAAATGATCCTGGATAAAAACTCTATTCCACCCATGACAATCACTTATTTTTGTATGAGATAGTTGTAAATATCAATAAATTTGATTGAATATATAAAAAAATATATATTTGGTGGTGATTATTCCGAAATCCTGAGATTCGGTCCTGTGTGATGTAGGTTTCAGAAAAACGTTTTCTTTATCATGCCACGTTTCACGTTTCATAAATCCATTTTTCCACATCCAAAATGTATTTGTTAAATGTATACAACGTTTGTAAATCCGAGACCCTGAAGATGATATCAATGAAGACCGAAACGACGGCACGTTAAAGAAAATGTTTTTCTGAAACTTTCAGCACACCAGACTGCATCTCACGATTTCTATATAATTATATCAATAATATTAATAATCGATTTTTAAAATATTTATAGAACCTTCTAGTTAGGTAAATAACCTTCCTAGATGCAATCGACTCAGTCCTACTTTTTAGAAGTATTAAATCATTAACTGTCGCTGCTAAAGTTTTCTTCTCTGGGTATTTTTGGGTATGTTTCCGTTAAGCGTTCGATGATGATATGGGTCCGTCCTCCTCATAATTACTCAATGGGAACATCCTTGAATATGCCCGTGTTATGTAGATGTTTTCTCAGAAGCCAGTGCCCGATAGTCCACCACTCTTCTGTTTCTGCCCTCTTCAATTGAAGCAGAAAGTAATACGAAAAAAGCTAAGGTTTCGTATTATTTAATGGCAGATCTTTCCTTCACTCGAGGAATTTTAAGTTTTTAATTTTCTACTAACATCAGTTATTTTCTTCAGAATGAACTTTTCCATTAAGAGCACTATTTTTAATTCATCAGACGTACTAAGTTAATTAAAAGAACAACGAATGCTTCGTCTAACTGGGTTTTAACACCTTACTTAATCTTTTAAATATGCTCAACACGCCCTGTGTGCGATAACGGTAATTTATTTATGCTACACAAAATTAGGCGACGTTTTAATATTCTTTAATGAAAAGAAAACCAAGATAATTATTTTTCCATTGCAATCCAAAGTCATCCTCAATAAAAATTTATTTAAATCAATTGGCGTTGCTAGATTTGACAAGATTCAAATGAAATGCGACTATTTTATACCATCTTTTAAAGAAGAAATTTGTTTTCCAGGCTCACACTGATTTCACTACGAAGAAAAATGTGCATGTAAATATTTTTATGGCAGTAATAAAAGTTTTCAGACATTATATTATATCTAATTTTGGGCATTGTGTTTAAGATTCTAAAAAAGACAGCATTTTATAATTATTTGAACGTTTTTATTGAGAAAGATTAAAGTTTTTTAAAAATTTTTATTAGTGATAATTGTATTGTTACTTTTTTAGAAAATCTTTGGTTAGATGTAATTAGGACCGATCAAAAAATTTAATGTTTGTGTTTAATTCAATAATAGAGATCATAAACCCCAGTGGTGGTGAAGTAAACCCACAAATCGAAGACAACAATTTTTTCATGTATTTATAAATAAATTATACTCTATGTTTAAAATTGAGAAGAGGCGCGTGCTGTGGAAATAGCACAGGGTAATTCACGTGGGCGGCTTGGGTATTGATCGCAGCTCAGCTTCGACCAGCGGCCTAGCCCCTTTCTCTAACTCTTCATACATATATAAACTACTTCTCGTTCCGACTACTTTTTATTTATTCTCGCATTTGTTTGAGCAGATTGAAACGTCATCTCGATTATAAAAACGAATATCCACTTTTCAAAATGACTAGAGTTGAACAGTTGAACAAGGCCCGCACAAGAATTTTAAATTGTAAACAGTGAGTTTTATACACCAATAATACATAAATCTATTGTACCTACGAGATTAAAAAGAAATCTGATGCGTAAAAATAAAAAATTGTTTAAACGCAAATTCCTGATTATTGCTTTACAAAAAAAAGTATTTTTTAGCCCGAAAGTGGGTTCAAGATCGTACAATTTATACAGATCACAACATAAAATTTTTCATGTAAAACCTCAACAAATAATTTGGAAATTTAAAAAACAGCATAGACCAAAGATCAATCACAAAGCGATCCTGTTTACAATATCGACGTTAAAATCAGCTTTGTCATCGCTGATCAGCAGTTGGCTCCGCCTATTCTCGCTTTTGTCCATGCTCAGACAAGTTCAACGCCATTTTCAGCTATTGTATTTATGAGAATTGTGATGTGCATTCGTTCGGAGCGAACATCTGCCAGACTTCTATCGAAAATGGCGTTCGGCCGAGATGGAACATCAGTTATGATCAGACTGATGCACAGTCTGTAATTACCCACGACGATCCTGTCCAATAAAAAGTCGAATAAAAATGAAAATTTTATGACTCATTCATATCCAAGAATACGTTCAAATTGTTAAATTATGAAATATTAATAAATCTCCCTAACGTGTAGAGATTAGTGGCTGTCAATAGATAATTAATCGGATATCGTGAGATGCGGTCTAGTGGCATCTCACGATATCTGATTAATTAATCTCGCTAACATTATTTCCTTAATTGACAACTGGCTTTAAACAAATTGAAATCACTAAACTAGGAATCAAGATCGGCTGTGATTCGGCCTTCTTGGAGTATCACACGAAGCTGTATTGCGATAAGTGCAAAAGTTTAAATATATACAATTAATTATGTACATATCGTGAGATGCGATCTGGTGTGATGCATGTATCAGAAAACCATTTTCTTTTTCATGCCAACGTTTCGATCTTTTATTGAGATCATCTTCAGGGCCTGGGATTTACATAGTTTACATTATAAAATACATACAGAATTTGGAAAAGAGAATTTATACAATGCAGGAAAATTGATTCTATATTCTATCAAAGTATTTCACTCAAGTACTCACTCAAAGTGTTTGTCTTCTGTGTAATTGTGCCATTCTTGCATGTCATGTTGAGAGTGCCAGTGAGATTTTACTGTTTCATGTTTATATATGTTGGATTTTGAACGGGGCGGGGAAGAAGTAGGTATGAAAGAGACAATTTTGTACAAGGCTTAGGCTTCTTGAGGTGAAAAGAGCCGATAAAGGGAAACAATGTGTTGATAATGTTTCGGCCAGTTTCTTCTTTCAGGATTGTATAGAAAGGGATAAATGGGAATAAGAAAGCGAAATATTGTTGGACAATTAGACTATGCGAAAAATATTTGATGTTTGGAATGTAATGTAATGATATATCTATGTTATCTGTATTGCAATCATAGATATGTTGTTTTACTCTCCTGTCCAGATATTGGGGTGTAAAACCACCAATGTATGTAGCTGGACAGTTTAAACAGTTGATCTTGTAGATTACGTCAGATTTATTTGTAATTGGTATGGGGCCTTTAATTTCGGAAAACAGTGTTTGCATTGTTTTATAATTTTTGAAGGCTATTTTGAAGTAATCGGATGAGAGAAATTTGTTTAATTTGTGTGATAGGCCTTGAATAAATGGGATGGAAATGTACGTTGGTTTGTTTGTATTTGTTGTTGTAGTATAATTAGTAATAGTGGATGTTGTTAGTGTTGAGTGGTAATTGCTGATTATCCTGTGTTTAGGATAGAGATTGTTTTGGAGGATCAGTTTGTATATCTTTATGTTCTTGTGGTGAAATGATTCATGGCTTAGGGTAATCATTCTGTGAAGAAGCCCTTTGGCCGTGTTTATTATTGTATGAGTATTGAGGTAGCGATCTGTATTTCTTGGTTTTTCATACCAATCTGTGATTAATGTGCCATCTGGTTGTTTTATTACGAGTGTATCTAAAAATGGTATTTTATTGCTGTTTTTGATTTTCATGTGTAAATTGTAGGCGTGGGTGAAAGCTATTAAATGTATCTAATGTGGTTTGAATTTGATCTGTGGGCACAGCTGTCAATATATCATCTACGTATTTAGTGAGGAAAGGTAATGTGAAAGGAAATTGTGGTATGACTGTCTTAAGTGACAGATACTAACAAGATGTACTATGACACATCTACTTAATACATACCACATCCTACATGTATTTTCTAATTGTAAACTATGTCCCAGGCCCTGAAGATGATCTCAATAAAAGATCGAAACGTTGGCACGATAAAGAAAATGTTTTTCTGATACCTACAACACACCAGACCGCATCTCACGATATCTGAATAATTAATTATCTATTAACGGTCACTAATCTCAACACTATATATATACATACATATACTGAATAAATTTTAAAATTATCTAGGAAATGAAATATCGTCTAAAGTCAATAACCTTCTGAACGATAATGGACTCTTATATTTAGAACGCGAAAAAATCGATGTAATTATCATTACGGTATGTACCATTATTCACATACCGAATGTCAACTTATTCGTGCCACCCTTATTTTTCTCAAAAACACACCGAAATAAGAAAAAATAAATAGTATTTTTCTTAGGAAAAGCTCTACGTGAAAAAATTACAATAATAACATGGATAGTATGAAAGAAATTAAGCCAGATGTATATAAATGGCCAACTGAAGAACTTGAGAGAAAAGAACTTGTAATTCTCTCTAGATTGCGAATAGGTCATATCAGGTTAATTCATAATAGACTATTAATAGGCAACAACCTTCCAGCTTGTCCTCGATGTACGCGAAGTGGAGAACGCACCATTTTGACAGTAAAACGTATTTTGATCGACTACCCCACTTTACAACCCTTAAGGCAAAGGCTCAAACTTTCGAGAGATTTACAGGAGTTACCGGGTCCCCAGTGTTTCTTTCCAAGAGCGCTTTTCAGTTTTCTCAAATTTATTGGAATTTATAATGAGATTTAGGCCTTTACCCAAATTATTTTACCATTGAATGCCTGCTAATGTCTGCATAAGAGTTGAGCATGCATTTATTTTTTCAGAAGTTTTGGAGGCTGCCGGAGCGGAAAAATAAACTAAAATGGAAGACAATAAAAATTGCGGGGTAATACACTGCAATGCCCAATAGCGCAATTTAAATAAGAAAAATAGCTCCTTCAAAAAAAAAAAAAGAAATGTTATTGTGTTTTGTTTTTTATTATTGTTATGTAGAATTAGTTATCATACTTGAATGGAAGAATAAAAGGATAAAGATGAGCCTATAATCACGCTGAGACTGTTGCTAGCCTGACTCCATTATTATTATTATTATTATTAGTTTTTAAGGGAGTTTTAACGTCTATGGTCATTTCACGCCCTAAAATCCAAAAATTCTATTTTAGGTTTGCTATATCTCTTCTGAGTGCTATAAAACTCTGACTCCAAACATTCACTCGTAACCTAATTTTTCCTAATGCCATCCAAGCTTTGATTTTCTTTTCTTAATTCTTAATTCGGAAGGCCAAGTTACAATAAATTTAATAAAATTATAAAATTTATTTCTATTTCTTTTTAAAAAAAATTAAAATTGTGAGTTTTTTTTCATAATTTAAAATTTCCCCATAGGCTTGTATGGCTAATAATAATAATAATAATGGAGTCAGACTAGCAACAATCTCAGCGTGATTAGCTCATCTTTATCCTTTTATTCTTCCATTCAAGTATGATAACTAATTCTACATAACAATAATAAGAAATATTATTATTATTATTATTAGCCCTGCAAGCCTATGGGGAAATTTTAAATCATGGAAAAAACCGAATTAAGAATTAGAAAAAGAAAATCAAAGCTTAGATGGCAATAGGATAAATTAGATTACGAGTGAATGTTTGGAGTCAGAGCTTTATAGCACTCAGAAGAGATATAGCAAACCTAAAATAGAATTTTTGGATGTTAGGGCGTGAAATGACCTTAGCCGTTAAAACGCCCTTAAAAATTAATAATAAGAATAATATGTTTTAATTTAAAAAAATTTTTTGGTAACCGACATTTTATCTTCGGATTCGTCAAGTTACGGGATTTACCGCAAAACTGTGAAAACCATTTGAAATTCGGTACATAAAAACGTTAGATAAGCATGGGCAATAGCAAGCCCCTGGTTTTCTCAAAATCTGTACAACGTCAAATCAAATGACATTTTTCTGAGAATAAACTCTATTTTTAAACATTGCAATAATTGAAGTTTGATCCAATTTCTTAAAAAAGTTAAACAGTGACATTTTTGTTTTTCTAAGGTAGCATACGTTTTCCTTTCCGACAATTGGATTACTCGAAAATCATTTCAAAATAGGATCTTAAAAATTTTATACTTTCAATTTACATCTGCCGTACATGTTTTCTCAAAAAATACTCAACCCTGAAAAAAACCGACTCAGTCTCAATTTAGCAAAAGTCTGTGAGCCAACAGGACCCAAAGGGCAAAGTCCTTCTCAATGTTGGAACTGAGCCAGTGTTTATATTAATTTCAACTTAATCTATAACAACTTAATTATGTCAATATTATTTTGCCCTGATGATAACTTTAAAATAGGTCGCAAGTTTGGCAGTAACGACTGAATTGTTTTCGGTTTTTTTCAAGACCATACCTTGATCGAGATTATTCGTGAATAAAAAAAAGTAGCCCATACATCTAATGCTATAAACGTATGCGTTCAGCAAATATTTGGATTTTATTATTTAAAAAGTGGCGAAAATCGTTTGAAAATTGGTCCATAAAGACGTTATCTATGCAGGGTTTCAATTACTTTTCTCCCTTATAGTTTTTTCAAGAATTACTGAACCTAAAAAGTAAACAGTATTTGTTTTAGTAAGCTCTACTTATTAAATTTCATAAAATTAAGGAATTAATTTTTTTTAAATTAATAACATGTTTTTTTCTTTTGTGGATTCATCACATCAAAATTGGTTTAAAAAACATCAGATATACACGGCACCCTAATAACGTATGCTTAAATGAGTCAAATTTAAGAACGTCAATAAAGTCAAGAAAAAGTTTTAAAAAATTTGAAATAAGTAAACACACTTTCGCAGAGATCAAATAGAAAAATTGAAATTGTTCAATACAATGCTATGCAATATAGGAAAATTTGGACATTTTTTAAACTTTATTGCAATAACAAACAACAAATCTGCACTCTCCGGGTAAAACAGGAAGGTCGAATTTTGGCCAGAGAGATAAACGCATTTTTCAGTCTGAAGGCCTGACAGACTGTATAATTGCGTGAATGGAAAATATTTCCGTTTAAACGCAGTGTGCTAAATTTTAAAATCGCGTTTAAGAAAAGTAATATTTTTTGATCGAACAACTTTTGCGTATTCTATTTTGCGATTAATACAGTGCCGAATTTGGTAAAAAAAATTTGTCTAATCATACTACTGTCAGTCAACAGTGTTTTAATCAGATCAAGACTGATCTTGTCTGCATTGAACACACTCGAGGATTTTTGTGAGCTCGACGAAGATCCAGAGTAGCATTTCAAATGGGAAGCAATAGAAGATTAAAAAAAGGAAATATTGCATCAAACAAAATTGTTAACACTTTTAACACTGCAATATTCATAAAGCATTTACGCAATAGAAATTCAAATATTTTACATTTGCTTGCGCACTGCTACATTATGCCGAGAAATTCTAGTGATTTTTCATATACAAACACATGCGAAGAACTGTCATTGTTTTTATGAAGATGTTGAAAATCGTCCGTATTATAGTTTTGTTTTGTGTGAAAGTCGATTGAGCTGTTTTGACTGACATGTGCTGCTCCTAACCTTAAAAAGCCACCACACGGACAAAACAATGCGGACCAGGATTACCTCAGTTGTTTTAACTAAATGTCCATCGCCTCTCAAACTCAAACAAATATTGCACAATAATTAATTGCCAAAATACTCTCCTAAGTTTATTGCTTTATTCTCAAAAGAAGGAACATATTTTGGTTAAAGGAATGTAAAACAGATTGTATTAAACGGAGGAGACTGATAACCTGGAGCAGCATGAGCTTAGCCATTACTCGTAGTGACATAGCATAAAATTACAAATTACAAGGATTTTTTAGCTTCTTAAAATAACATATGTAATTTTACTAATATATTTTTTTTATTTAATTGTTAACAATTCTTTCGAAAAATTAAATATAGATTAAGATCATTAAATTCAAATAATTTTTTTAATACAAAAATGGAACTAACATAGAAAAAAATAATAAAAAAAAGTGTGGTGATTGGTGACTGTTAGTCGGTAATTATTCAGAAATCGTGAGATGCAGTCTGGTGTGATGTAGGGTTCAGAAAAACATTTTCTTTGTCGTACCAACGTTCCGATCTTTACTGAGATCATCTTCAGAGCCCGGGATATACAAACATTGTTTGAATTTAAGAAATACATGTAGGATGTGGAAAAAAGTGAACTTATACAATGCTAAAAAAATTGCATTGTATAAATTCACTTTTTTGAAAGGGTTACCAATGGGGTCTCCACTATCCCCACTTTGTGCTGAAATATTCATGGATAATTTCGAAAAAATCTTTTCAAATCAAAGAACAAATTAATTAAATATGTTCATTTCTGGAAACGCTGTGTAGACGATATCTTATGCATATGGTCGGGAACATTAGAAGCTCTCCAAGAATTTCTACAACTAATCAATTCCCTACACCGCAATATAAATTTTACATTGGAAATTGGCAAAGATGGTTGTCTGAACTTTTGAGACCTAAAACTGTCCATAATAAACAGCCTCATAAAAATAGATGTATATAGAAAACCCACAACTACAGACACTATGATACCCGCGGATTCTTCCCACTCATGGTCCCAAAAGGCTGCTGGTTTCATTTGGCTCATAGACCGAATGTTGAAACTTCCGCTAACACCTGATAACTGTAAAAAAGAATTTAAAACTATTAAAACCTTAGCAAAAAACAACGGGTATCAAGAAATATTTATTGATAGGTTGGTAGTTAAAAGAATAAAAAAATTAACTTTAAACGAAACAACAATAGGACTCAGTTACCCCACTATAAACGAATCATTAGGTTTCCGTTGTTTGCCATACATTGGGGAATTATCAGAAAAAGTTAGCACAATTTTTAAACAAGAAGGGTTTAGAATAGCTTTTAGAAGTACGGGCTCACTTAGAAACATCCTTTCAAGACCTAAAGACAGAGTAGACAATTTGGCAAAAAGCGGGGTTTACCAACTCAATTGTAATGATTGTGATATTAAATACATAGGACAAAGCGGTAGAGAAATAAAAACGAGAGTAAAAGAACACTTGCCTAAATCGAGCAAATTTTCGGAATTTAAGGACCATTAAAAAGAAACAAAACATAAATTCAACCCAAATCTAAATACGAGAGTGTTGCATAGTTTCAACAAAGGGAAAGAACTAGTTTGGTTTGAGAAATTTGAAATTAAAAAATGTAAAATTGAACATGGTGATAATTGCATTAATAATATAACAGATTTTGATCTACCTCCCATTTTAAATATGTACATAAATAATATCAAACATCCAAATAATTAATCTGATTATTTTAATTGTTATTATTTTTATTCTAATATTTTTTTGTGTTATAATTTCCGCGTTTCGCACGTTCAAATTGAGCGCCATTAAAAATCAGCTGTTAATTGGAACGTCGCGTTGGCGGAGGTATGAGCGGTTTCACTTTGGCAATGCACGTCGAGAGAGGTGGTTGTAGAATTCCTTCAAGCTGATGATGAGCTAAGAGGCTCGAAATCCGGATCGTTGCAGAACAACTTACTGTGAGTAGGAACTATCCGTTTGGAAAGTATTGAACGCCACACTCACCCCATCATTTAACATTTCTAAGAAAATGTTTGTCTGAAATCTACATCACACCAGACCGCATCTTACTATTTGTGAATAATGACAGTAATAATATATGTAACACTAATAGAATGTACAATAAAAGTGAGCAGTTTTACAAATTTAACAAAACTTTCTCTCACGTCGACTTTCAAAAGTAGTTTTCAGCAATTCTTTTTCCGGCCATACTTTTCAGTGCTGAACACCGTCATAACGAATTAGGTAAGGTTCGAAGAAAGGGCAATCATACCATATAAATGATAGGTCGTCCTCATGATATCTCAAGAGCAGCGGGGTGACTTTACCAAATGGAATCGATGAAGGTAGCCACTATAAGGTCCACTTTTACTTTACTTTAAAGAAGGGTTGTTCTTGCAAAACATAGTGGATACTGAAGACGGGAACGCTAGAACGTAATAAATTTCATTTTATCATTATCTACAATTATTGGGATATCGCGAGATGCGGTCTGGTGTGATGTAGGTTTCTGAAACACATTTTCTTTATCGTGCCAACGTTTCGATCTTTTATTGAGATCATCTTCAGGGCTCAAAGTGTTTGTCTTATGTGTAATTGTGCCATGTCGTGTTGAGAATCACCCCAGACCGCATCTCACGATATTCTCAATAATTATCCATTAACGGTCACTAATCTCTACACATTATCTACAATCATATTTACGATATGAAATCTTTTTAGGACATGACCTGGCAAAATTTTGTAAAATTTCTATTAACTACAGTAATAATAGTTCGATATCTATACTTGATATCTCGAATAATTTAATTTTACCTGGTGGACACTTGTATAACACAGTTCCCTTCCTACAAATCGAAAAAGCATACTGCATATTGGAGCATTAGTCGATAATTTTCTTATAAATTGATAATATGGAGTCAACTAAATATCGATTTATAAACTTGGGATACGATCTAAAAAAAAAAAGTAATAAGCCGAGTTTTAGTAACTTTCTTGCTGACGTGCCAATTAAGCCAATAAAAGAGGGAACGGGAATAAAAAACATTTATAGATAATTGTTCGTGTTCACCGGTCATCCTTCATTCTCCCCCTTGGCTATTATGGTTCGTTGAGTCGAATTAAAAGTTAGGCTTACCGCTTTGTCACTTTTGACCCCTTTCGTGCGTGCTTTTCTGCGGTCGTAATGAAGCAATGCCCGGAAGGCACGCTATTTCTGCGACTCTCATACGTCCACAAATTAATTACGGCTGCCAGCCCCAATGTCGAATGGGTCTGGCGCATGCATGAAACTCCGTCAATTCCCATTTTCACGATGCTGACTGGCAAAAGTAGTTTAATTGCGGTTGACGTATTATTGAAATTATATTCAATTAAATTTAAATTTAATCAATTTTTCCTATAGTTTTAGTGTGTTACTTCGAACGTTATTGTGACAATCATATTCCTTTTACGAAACAGATCCACCATTGAAGATGACGGGTTGTTTTTCCATCGTCGTTTATTATCCGATATCTTTCTACCTTACGGAATCTCATCAAACCCAGTGGTTGGTCTGAACGTTATACTGTCAACTGAACCACTTTTATATAATAGATCAACTACTGAAGATGACGGGTTGTTTTTCCATCGTCGTTTATTATCCGATATCTTTCTACCTTACGGAATCTCATCAAACCCAGTGGTTGGCCTGAACGTTATACTGTCAACTGAACCACTTTTATATAATAGATCAACTACTGAAGATGATGGGTTGTTTTTCTATCATCGATTATTATCCATCTTCCTAGATCTCGACGTCCTACCAACTTCACTGTTGGTCTGAATGTGATTGTGTCCATTCTGTCCATTTTATATAACAGATCCGCCATTGAAGATGATGGGTTGTTTTTCCACTGCCGATTATTTGTCTGAGCTTATCGAACTATGTATATATAAGGCGTCGTATCAACGTACCATGTTTCGACCATCCTTTTCCATTTTTTATTTCTAAAAAAAAAACCTTCCAATGTCAAACCTCGGGTTGATGAGAGATTACTATATTCAGAAAGCTCGGCAAAGGTAACTAGATTTTACCTTAGTTAATTATTTACATCTGATGTGGTTTTTTTTAAGATTTCCCGTCTTTCAAGCTAAGTTTCAATTTAATGACGATGCCTGTGGCTTATGAATACCTACCTACTTTCACATTGCGGTCAAATTCATCCTTAAAGAAAGTACGTGATGAGCACATAGCCTGGGAAGCAATACTCTCATTTGCCACGAACTTATTTACACGGGTGGAGAGAGCTAGTGCCATGGCAAATCATAAGATTCTAAGACAAGGTTCGCAGTTTATAGTAGCATTTTGAACGACCATTTATGGGAGATAATGTGCCATTGGTAGCGCACAAATCATCATATCGAGAAATCATATCACCTGATCGAGAAACATCTGAAAAGCTTGTTTAAACCAAAATGTTGTTTTATTGATAAAAAACTTTACCATTCGCAGTATTTTCATTTTAATAACCAACTTATTTCGTTCTAGTCATAGTTCATCGTTCTAACTCACACGATATTTTCTTTATATATTTGTTTATATTTTGTATTCACGAACACTCTAGATCAACGTAAGAAAAAAAATTCAGTTGTTACTACCAAGTTTTTGACGCGTCTTAAGGTCATCCTCATGGAAAAACAATCTTACACATGTCTTCAGATTGGCATATTTGAAATTTTTTGCCCCGATGTTAATTTACTTGTTCTTCACGATAATAACTACGTCAATAGAGTTTGTGAGTGAAAAAGTGACCGATGCTTCAAGCACTGTAAATTTTGTATTGTCAGTTGAAGCGATACGTTATTTAATAGAGTGGTGATTAAACGTCAACTGCGCAAGAATTTAACAACTTTCTTTCTTCTTGGTTTCTTGTTTATGGAATCGATTTATTTCTAGGAAAAGGTGACATACGCCACTCATTGGTACAAATACCTATTTTCAAATAAGACAATCAACGAGGTTTTTTTACACTGTGGTGTATTTTCACGGCCCTCTGGGCCGGATGCGTGAGAGTTACTAGTTCTCCCAGTTCCCACAGATGTGAGGCATGTGGTTTTTTTCTTTCGGACCAAAAGAAATAATTTAAGGGCTCGTAAAAATATACCAAGTAATTGCCGTTCGATTAAAATGAAAACCTGATCGATTCAGTACCGATAAAATTAACAATGTAACGGCAAAATCGATCATTTTTCTATGTTCGAGATTTATTTTGAATTTAATTTATCTACATCTTGAAGGGCAACCAAGTTTACCCTCTCTCTCAGTCTCTCTTCCTTTCTCTCTCCCCCTTCTCTCTCACTCTCCTCTTTTCTCTCACTTTCTGACTCTCTCTCTGTCTTTAACTTACTGGCTCTCACTCTCTATTTTCCCTTGCTCTCTCTCTCTCTCACTCCCTCTTTTCTCTCTTTCTCTCACTTTCTGACTCTCTGTCCTTCACTTAGTCACTCTCTCTCTCCCTCTCCCTCTCCCTCCCTCCATCTCTCCATCTCTATCTATCTACCTACCAATCTATCTAAATAAATATATACCTAAATATCTATCTATATAAATATATCGCTGAAGTGATTTCGTCTTTTGTTTGCTTAAAGTCACATTAAATCTCATAAGGTTTTTAATACTCTTATTATTGGTATAAAGCAATGTACCGTAGGCTTAACGTATGATATATGCGAGACTTTATGAAAAAAAAATTGTGAAAGTTGAAGGCAATTTGAAAAGTGAAATATGTATCTCGATTACAATTTAGAATCAGACTTCGGACAACAGGAAGATTTAGTTCAAGTTGACATGCTGAATATTGAACTCTCTTCCCAAGACACCGTGGATAATAAATCTCTCCGACAATAGGGAAACTATCTTTTGTGGATATTGTAATAAAAAAGAGGCTTTACGGATTCTACGTCCATCTGAAACTTGATTTTTAATTATTAACGTAATGTTATAAAAAAAATTTGTTATCTCTCTAAAAAGTGCTTTTGTTGAACTCCATATCTCCGACCAAGTTTGGTACTTAAAAAGTTATCAAATTGCTAATGTCTTGCTTTATTAAGGAGAGGCTCTCTCTCAAATAAGTGCTTTTAGTAAACCCTATATCTCAGACCAATTTTATTGGTCTGATGATGGAGTCTCTCTAAAATATGTGTTTTTCTTAAACCCCTATATTTAGTCTCTCTCTCTCTCTCTCTCTCTCTCTCTCTATATATATATAT
>CM077113.1:849651-879924 GCA_039619505.1 Cimex hemipterus
ATATATATATATATATATATATATTTCGTTGAATAAATTCACTTTTTTCCGCATCCTACATGTATTTGTTAAATGTAAATCCCAGGCCCTGAAGATGATCTCAATAAAGATCGAAACGTCGGCACGATAAAGAAAACGTTTCTCTGGAACCTACATCACACCAGACCGCATCTCACGATTTCTGAATAATTATCGACTAACGGTCACTAATCACGACACATTTATCGTTAGCGGTTCTTCTCCTTTCAGCTTAACCTGTCCGCCTTTTCTCGATGCATTTTTCATTCAAACGCGCTTCCACTAAAAGAGAATTATTTAACATCTTCAGACTCGACGAATTTATCGTATAAAAAACTTTAACCAAACGGACGGTTTCTGGTATCATTATTTGCTAAAATAACGTAAATAATTTTCCATTACTGCAAACAAGGTTTTTTGGGTGATATTGCTATGACTTTTCTCTTCCTTTTCGGCCTTGTAGCCAGCTACATTTCTCAGCCATACGCTTTTCTACGAAAGTTCAGTTTTTTAAAAATCTTCATGCTCAATGCTTGCGAGATGTTTACGTATTATTTACCAAAATAATCTAAATAATTTTCTATCATTAAAATCAATTTTTTATGTAACCTATCATATATATTCTATATGCATTTGTTATTCTCCAACAACCTTCTATATTTTCAGCGAGAGCGAGAGGGGCTTTTCTTTAAATATTGCTGGCTATCTGACTAAATGCAATATGTATTAATGTATTCTTAAAATCAATATCATTTCTATAAATTCGCAAGTTCCCAATTTACCTCGTCCGTCTATTGAAACGCGAATCGTCATATCGCCAGCTTATAGTACTGCTCGTCATTTTTTTTTTTTTTTTAATTAAGTAAAAGATGTATGATAAGAGGGTCGGGGCTAGCGTATTGCGATATTTGCGTTTTTGTATGTATTTTCTCACGCAGTTTTTGCATGATTTTTGCTTCATCGTTTGTATATTAAAACGGTTTTATGTGTCTTTTATTTTATGCACCTCATATTCATCTTTTTAGCCACCATTCATCCATTGTAGTCCTTTTCACTTTAATACTATTGTAAAAAAAAAAGCAAAAATTCATTGATCGATATTGAAGTTTTCCTTCAAACGAGACCAATTTATCGTACAGAAAACATTTCCCAAACGAATGGTTTCTGGTATCATTTATTTAGTACGGATAGGACTTTCCAAATTTGTAAAAAAAAAATAAAGTAAAAAAATAAGAGGACATT
The DNA here is from genome assembly GCA_039619505.1 of Cimex hemipterus. Taxonomy (NCBI): domain Eukaryota; kingdom Metazoa; phylum Arthropoda; class Insecta; order Hemiptera; family Cimicidae; genus Cimex; species Cimex hemipterus. The sequence continues at coordinate 850,912 of CM077113.1, forward strand.
TGAAAAAAAAATTGATTTGTCAATACAACGATTTTCCAGAAAATGTAACTCTTTTAATAATAGTTAATAATTTATTAAGAATATTGAACGATTTTTCTCTGCCTTGTTCCGCCTGTTCTAGGCTATATTTGTTTATCACACGCGTTTCCACATAAATAAAAAAATTCAAAATCTTAACGCAACTTACGTATTAACGCATTATTGACAAAATAACATAAATAAATTTCGATTATTGAAATTATTGTTTTTTTACGTGATTTTGCTACGATTTTTCTCTGCCTTGGTCCGCCTATTCTATCTCCGTCAGTCAATTTGTTAAAATTTGAATGCACAAGGCACGCTTATAGTATAAATCATTTTCTATTATTAGAATCAAATTTTATCCTACATTCTCATTATTGGTTTCTCTCCGATCGACTTACCTCGGTCCGCCTTGTCTCGCTGTATTTCTCTGTCACTTTTTCTTTGTCACTCAATCGTTAAAAATCTTCACGCACAGGTTTTGCGGCCATGTTTACTATCATTACAGTTAATTTTTATGCGACTTTCTCGCTACTGGCTCCACTCCTAACATTGCTCCGTCCTTTCGCGCTGTATTTACTTCTTACCGTGCGTAAATTTAACAAACGATAGAATATATAGTCTACAATTGACACGTGATGTCTTATAAAAGTAATTAACAGTTAGATTATTTGATCTCTTAGCTTCTATGAAAAACAGCATACAATACGATTTGACTTGTGAAGTTTCTGTTAGGCACATTAATGTAAACGGAAGAATGTATGGCTAATCAGCAGCATCAATGATATTGTGAAAAATTTTCCAGCAGAAATATTTCTTGCGTCAGACCGGTGACGGCGGGGCGGAAAGTAAATTCCTGCGGAATTTCATCAGAAAATAGGAAAGTTTTAAGAGCTTGCCGTTTCCAAATATCCGCTCACGAGGCTTTTACGTAAACCCATTGTCCCTGGAAGACAATAGGCCTGTAGAAAAGGAGGAACATTAGGGATTTGGCCGGCTTTCAGGACGGGTAGTAGCTCGGCTCGAACGCAGGACGGGTAGTAGATAATATTTTCCGCTCCGTCGTGTTTTTACCTTGGGGCTGTTTGCCTTGGGAGGTAGAATGAAGGGAGAATGGCGGACTGAGGATAATGAATGTTCTCTCTCGTTTCCCCTCTGTTCTCTTCCTCTTTGCCCGCTGTGGAAGTATCGATTTCCAGCTAGGACGGGTTTGGGGTTCCAGCGCTTTCTACCGGCCCGAATCATGACCGGACTCTTGAAATTTGTATCCGGCCTTGATTGATCGAGATAAAACCGAGGACAAAACCGAACAGCAACACTCATTCAAATTCACGATACAACTCCAATTTAAAAATATATCCGAAAAGCGAGTCTCCCTTTGATTCTGATTTCCTGCTTAGTCACGCCTTTTTCCGTCACAGCATCCTCAATAACACCACGAGGATCCGGAACGTCTAAGGAAATGTGAAGATTAGACAGAGGGGGACGACGAGAAGGGAACGAGATTAGAGTTAGGGTGCAGGGCGTGGTCTAAATCAATACATCCTTAGTCCTCTTCCTATAGCTGCTGACTGAAAGGAAGGGAAAAACCCGTGCCAAAACAGATACATTGAATAAACAGTCGATACAAGGGGATTATCCACAATTTTAATCAAGCCTTGTAAGATTCGTACATATTTTATTTCCAATGTTTATTAAAATTGTCTTCTCCTTGTACAAATCCGTGTATAAAATTCTTAAATTCCTACGAAACAGATTCAGATAAATTAACAGCGATGAAGTGTTTAATCCAACTTCAAACGAAATATCCGAGATTATTCCGTTATCGACCAATTTTAATATTATCTGTTTTGGGATGTTACTGGGTAACTATGTACTTTAAAACAGTTGACCACCACCCCACCTTTATCATTTCTATTATTGGGTACGTAGTCCTTCAATGATAAATACAAAGAATTTTACATTTGCCAAGCATTCGATCTTTTGTTAAGAAACGAAGTAATAACTTCTCAATAAAAATAATAATGTAATAACCATTAGCAGTCAATGAGTTTTTGAAATACACACCTCTACACGTGTTAAACCGAAAATGTCAGTCTTTTTACTACTTGACAATAACAATTGTTTTAACCTGACATTTTCTATTTACAATGTGTACAAAGATGTATTTTAAAACATCTGACTGCTAATAGTTATCACATTGTTATTACTGATTAATACGTTTTATTTTATATTTTTCAACATTTTGCCTTTCCATTTGGGCTTCCCCAGGGCTATATACGAACTTCTAAAAAAAAATATATATATTAACCATTAATAATCAAAGATGTTTTAAAATACACCCCTCTATGTGATTTAAACAGAAAACGTCAGGTTTTTCATAACCTGATAATAATAATTACTATAAACTGACATTTGCTGTTTCAAACGTGTAGAGAAGTTCATTTGAAAAAAAATTGATTCTTAATTATTACACATCATTATTATTGACTAATACATTTTAGTATACATTTGTCAACATTTTACCTTTATATTTGGCCTTCCCAGGGCGAAATATGAACTTTCCAATAAAAATAATAATATAATAACCATTAGTAGGCAATGAGTTTATTGAAATAAACCTCTCTACACGTATTATACCGAAAATGCCAGGCTTTTCACTACTTGATAATAACAATTATTATAACCTGACATTTTCTGTTTAAAATGTGTACAAAGGTATATTTTAAAAAATCTGACTGCTCGTAGTTATCACATTATTATTACTGATTAAAACATTTTATTATATATTTGTCAACCTCTTGCCTTTATATTTAGACTTCTCCGGGGCGATATACGAACTTCTCAATAAAAATAAAAATATATTAACCATTAAGAATCAAATATATTTTAAAATACACCTCTCCACACGATTTAAAAAGAAAACGTCAGGTTTTTCATAGCCTGATAATAATCGTTATTACAACCTGTCATTCGCTGTTTACAACGTGTAGAGAGGTGCATTTTAAAAAAAATCTTTCACTGCTAATGGTTATTACATTATTATTGCCGATTTTTCTTCCGCAAAAAAATTGTAAAGAAAAAATAAATAATGATTATTATAATACATTTGCCGAGCTTTCGCTTCAAGCTTTCCCCAGGGCGATACAAGAACTTCTCAATATAAATAATGATATAATAACTACTAGTAGGCAATGAGCTTTTCGAAAAAACCTCTCTACACGTTTTAAAAAGAAAATGTCAGGTTTTTCATAACCTGATAATAATAATTACTATAACCTGACATTTGCTGTTTCAAAAGTGTAGAGAAATTCATTTGAAAAAACTTTGATTCTTAATTATTATTACTGATTAATTCTTTTTTCGAATACATTTGTCAACATTTTGCCTTTATATTTGTCCTTTTCCACGGCGATATACGAACTTTTCAATGAAAATAATAATGTAATAAGTTATTATTATTATTACTAATAACCATTAGAAATCACTTGATAATAATGGTTAAGAAAGCCTGACATTTTCTGTTTAAAACGAGTACAGGGGTGTAATTAAAAAAAAAACATTTTCACTACAAACGGTTAATACACTATTAATAATGTAATAAACACTCAGAATCCAAGATTTTTTTTTCTGAAAACAGCTCTCAACCCGTTTTAAACAGAAGACGTCAGGTTGCAATCGTTATTATCAGTTTATAAACAGCCTGACATTTTCTGTTTAAAATCTGTAGGGATGTATATTTTAATTTTTTTGTAAACTGCTATTGGTTATTACATTATTATAATTATTGTTGATCAATAAATTTTATTACATTTGCCAAGATTTTTATGCAAAGATGGTTGGGAAGAATAATTGCCAATAATAAAAGTGTAATAACTATTAGAAGTGAGGAAATTTTTTAAAATACATTTTTATACACGTTTTAAACAGAAAATATCAGGTTTTCATAACCATTATTATCAGTTTCTATTTAAGAAAAGAGTTTACTTTTTAAATTACCATATTCATGCAGATGTGATAAGGCTGGAAAGAAATTTCATGCGTAATACACCATCCAAAATAACAAACAAAAACTCAGCTGTCAATCTATCTAAACACCTAAAATTATATGGGTAATGCGCTTATGCTTAAATGCGTTCAGTAATCCTGCCTGATTCTATAATATCCTGGTGTACAACCTACATAAAAAAATATATTTCTAAGACACATTTGTTAATAATAATCGACATACAAATCGTAGAAAACAATGAAGCCCTCTTTTTTTTCTTGTTTTTATACTGATGGCGAAAGAACAGTCGAAGAAATAATTAATAAATTCACCGCCCGATGAACATTTGCATTGTTTGCAAAGTCGCAAAACATAAATATGCATAAGTAGGTATAAATATTTATAAACAATACTGATAATCATAATACCTGGATGTTTTAATGGAAATATTAAATGAATATTAAATAACATTGTGTATAAGTATGCAGTAAAATTAAGTCCTCTAATTTTCGTGTAGGCTTGAACAATTAATATCTTTCATTTAATTACGGTTTTTAATTAATAATAATTGAGATAAAAAATGGCAGAAAGGAGGGAAAATTCAAAAGGTGGGGTTGAGATGGGAAGTAAGTGTCCGAGAGGATCGAGGTCACGCTAGCTGAAGTGGTAAAGCAGCGGCGTATCTAGCCGAAGATCTTGGGTTCGAAACCCGCTCATGACACTGACGTTTTTATCTCAACTAAAAACCTTAATTATTTGAAAGTAAAATAAGTTTAAAAGTTTAAATTTCAAGTCTTTCCTTTATCATTAGAAATTTTAAATCGGTAAGAAAAAAAGAAAAATCAGAATTTAAAATTTAAAACATTACTGTGCAATTTGGATGTCAACACTCTTACAAGTATCCACAATATAGTCAAATTATGTATATTAAAGTATATTGTAAAATTAAGTTTAAATTCCATGTCTTTTCTTTATCTTTTGCAATTTTAGATTGCTAAGATAAAAAGAAAAATCAGAATTTAAAATTGATAAAACTACTGTGAAGTTATGTTGTATGTTCGTTCACAAAGTTGTTTATCGTGTTACTGTGTTTATTAGCTCGTTATTGAAGAAGGCATTAAATTAAACCGTTTTTCCTGTTAGGGAAGAAGTGTCTTGTTAGTAATGTTTATTACCATGTGCACTTGTTACTTAAGGGTTCAAGGCTGGAATGTTGTTTAGTATTTTCCGAGGTTCATGAGAACGACCGGAGCAAGGAACAACTAGTTCGAGCCTACTTTCGAGGCGAATGACCACCGCACAAAGGATTCGCCTCCGACCATGCTCGATCCATTTATTGTAAAGGCCAATAAGAAAAAACGCATAAGCGTACCTGACTTTTGGATCGGTCGGTTTAAACAATTGTGCAAGCTTTGGCAATCTTTGTCTAGATAATCAAATCCATTTCAGGGGCAATCTCTTTAACGATTATTTGATGATCCCTTATCCGTCGTTATGGTTACAAATGTTTCCTTGGCGTGGCATTCGCTCAGGTTGCGTGTAGTCAACTTTTAGACCTATTTATGACGTTCATCGTAAAAATCTCTTTTTAAAAACCATTCGGAAATGTTTTTCAGAATAACAATCAACTTATACCGTTAATCTACCATTAATCAGTTCATATATCATGAATAAGATAGCACATATAATGGTATTTTTTTATAAATTCTATCAAACCTAACTGCCTATGTATACTGTAGTATATATAATAGCTCAATGCTGTTTCATAAAAATATTAAAATGAATATAGAAAAGAAAAAAAGTCCTGACAAATTCTACCTTAAGAGAACGACATCATTTCAACAATATCTATTACAATCAATTTTTTTCATGAAAAACTATACATGACTAAAAAACTAGATTAAATAGTAATTATAAACTAAAAATCACAGAAGGAAATTGAGATAAAAGCAATTTAAACGTAACCTAGAGTGCAATTTCAATTTATCTCACACAATAAATAAAATCTATAAACAAAAATATATAAAATAAAAGAAACTCCTGCATAGATCTTTATACCTGTTTGCATTTTGCATGTGTTATTTTTTTTGGAAAGAATGTATTTATTTGAGCAAATGGAGAGGTTGCTCCAAAGGGCCCAGAGTACTCGGGGGTAGTGTAAATGTAATTTATTATGTGTAGTGATTAGTGACCGTTAATGGATAATTATTCAGATATCGTGAGATGCGCTCTGGTGTGATGTAGGTATCAGAAAAACATTTTCTTTATCGTGCCGACGTTTCGATCTTTTATTGACATCATCTTCAGGGCTTGGGATTTACAAACATAGTTTACATTTAGAAAATACATATAGAATTTGGAAAAGTGAATTTATACAATGCAAAAAATTACATTTTATATTCTATCAAAGTATTTCTACTCACTCAAAGTGTTTGCCTTCTGTGGAATTGTGCCATGTCGTGTTGAGAGTGCCAGTGAGATTTTGCTGTTTAATGTTTATATATGTTGGATTTTGAAGGTGGTGGGGAAGGAAATGGGTATAGAAGAGACTATTTTGTATAAGTCGTCGGCTTCTAAAGGTGAAAAGAGCCGACAAAGGGAAACAATGTGTTGGTAATGTTTCGGCCACTTTATTCTTTCAGGATTATATAGAAAGGGATAAATGGGAAAAGGAAAATTAGACTGTTGGAAAATTAGACTATGCAAAAAATATTTGATGTGTGGAATGTAATGTGATGATGTTATCTGTATTGAATTTGATTAATGATGTTGGCGTAGCTGCGACTGAGTTTGCATGTATCTGTTCTGTAATTGATTATCTCAATAAAAGATCGAAATGTTGGCACGATAAAGAAAATGAAAATGTTTTTCTGAAACCTACATCACACCAGAACGCATCTTACGATATCTGAATATTTATTGGTAAGAACTTTTATTGATATTGCTATAAATAAAAAGGTATTGCTTATTTTTGTGAACATTACAAAGAGCGTTGACATAGATCATGACAATTGATCTAATATTTCATAGGCTAGGTTCAGAACATTTGCGTACTTGTGCGTTATGTGCTTTTTGTATGGAAAAAAAAGCTAACATTTGAAATGACAGTGGGTCCGTGTTTGCTCGTTTTTAGACTTCTGTCTATAATATTATTAATTTGAATGGACCGGAGGGATTAATCTGAATAATTAGGTAATTTATTAGTGCTAATGGAAGGATTTATCCCTAATTATCCCGAAGAACATGGAGTACTCTGAGCAGTGAGAATGAATTTTGTTGTGTGCATGTAGTTTATTAACATTATATGTTAGAGTTCGCGGTTTCATTGACCAAATACTTGTTTTTCAATTAATTTATCTTTAAATAAGATTTTGGTTGAGATAAAAAAGTCACGAGCGGGATTCGAACCCATAACCTTCGGCTAAATACGCCACAGCTCAAGTGATAGAGAAGCGAATTTAGCGGAAGGTCGATCGAATCCAGCTTGTGACACTGACTTTTTTATCTCAACCAAAACCTTAATTAAACGTAAATTTAAATTCTCCCCAATTACCTCGAGGACTATCGAACACTCTGGGGTAGTGTGAATGCAATTTATTAGCGTGAATGGAAGGGATTGTCCTTACTCCACCTAACGTCGTGTACTCTGGAGTCGTGTGAAAGAATTTTGGTGCGACCGTAATTTATTAATATAAATGAAATCATCCCCAAAATAATTCCGAGGAATATTGAGTACTATGGAGTAACGTGAATGCTTAGTTTTTGAGTACGTATTTGTTATTTTTATTATTTTATCATCAATTGGCCATACCCTGAGTTACAGAGAGGTTAGCAAAAAGATAAAGAAAAGAAAGTCAATTGCCATTATATCATATAACATTATAAAATTTGTTGAAGAAAAATTAAAAGATATTAGAATTAGTTTATTAGAATAAATTAGACCAAATTTTTAACATTTATATTTTATTTGAGTGAAAGGTGTAAAAACATGAAAACTTAAATGTATATTTTATTACAAACAACTCATCAAACAATCTTTTTAATATTAATTAATATATGTGTTGTTAGTCGATAATTATTCAGAAACCGTGAGTACAGACCGCATCCACCATGCCAGTATTGGCGTTTAATCCAGTACAATAAATAACTTTTAGATAATCAATTAAATTTTTTTTTAAGTACAACCGTTTTTAGTTTATTAGATGTAATGTGTGGTGATTAGCGACCGTTTTTTCGATGATTATTAAGAAATCCTGAATGCGGTCTGGTGTGACGGTTTCAGAAAACATGTTTTTTTATTGTGCCAACGTTTCGATCTTTATTGCGAACATCTTCAGCGCCTGGGATTTACAAACTTTGTTTACATTAAACAAATACATGTAGAATGTGGAATAAAGTGAATTTATATATTGCAAAAAAATGTTTTTTTTTTGTTTTTTTTTATATTCAGAAATACTTCCTTTGAATCTAAAAAATAATTAAGGCTACCATCACCTTACGTTTTTTGCATCTCACGACTTCTGAATAATTTAATTAATATAAATCATTTTTCGATGTCAGACTTGGGTTCGCGAGAAATTATTTTATGCGCTAAATTATAAAGGTCAAGACGGAAAAGAAGGGGGCCCATGGCGGAGCCCTGAGGAACACCCAGTTTCACGTGGAGATCTTATTTTGTTTTCCCAAGATCGCCTGCTTCCGGCAGGTGAGACATAAACCAACTTAGCACCGAGATGGAGAAACCAAAGGTTATGTTTTAAAGAATGAAAAAGTTCAACAGCATTGAAAAATAAAAACACTAGTTCAGGGACCACACCTTTTGTACCCTTCGGACCTAATATATTTTTCTAACTTTATCAGCCTGAGATAGCAAGTTTGAACGATTAGAATGATGAACTTCTGTAATAAGGGGTGATTAAGCAAAAAACGACTGGATATTTTATACCTCCAGGGCGGTTTGATTTTACCGAGTTTTTAAAATTGTCGTTTAAAATATCTGTTGTAGTTTGCACGAAGTAAAACAGATTTGTCTCTAATGGGTGTTAATTGGTTTAAAGACAGTAATATTATAATTATTAATATTTTATGCGAAAAAACAGTCAAATCATAAAATTTTATTTCCTTGCTTGTATTATTAAAAAACATTCTTTGTATAATGTTGCAAATTTTATTTTTGCACAAATTATAACGGTAATAATTAGGGTATTTTAATATAATCATTTAATTAGTAGTCTTTCCGAACAGCTGCGCTTTAATTTGTCAATTTATACATCATAATTACTACGTCAGATTGGATCGAAATATTCAGTTATTCTTTGGAGTCATGGACAATTTTTGTTTTCTTTAAAAAAAAATTCTTTAATATTTTTAACTTTAAAATGCTGCGTGTCATCATCTCATAACGATTTCGTAGATAAATATCTTTTATAGCTAGTCAGGGATTTGGGTAGGAATTTACATAATCACCTACCATTATCAAAACAAAATTGCCGACCTTGGTTTAAAAGGGGTTTAATTGCCGAAGCGATTCACCGTGAAGTATATCCTTTTGCGAATAAAGTCGTACTTTGTTCCCTTTTTAATAGTCGCGTTATGAAAATGAGAATTATTCGGAACCACTTGTTAAACGAATTGCCAGGGGAATCCTTGACGGCTGTCTCGCCTTTTTCCGTTGATAAAACTTGAAAGTGCTTAAAACAAAATTGCTATCACAAAACGAACTAAATTGCATCATTGTACAATTGTAGCAGGAGCGTAAAACCTATTAACTTCGTTACTTTACTTTTCGTTAAACCAATGCAAAAAGATTAATACTTCTATTTAACAATTTATTTTATTCCTATAAGATTTTGTATTTTTACAATTTTATAGTTAGTTAATTTTTTTCTCCCTCAAACGGCCTTAGACCACGAAGAAAGTTTTCCATTAATTATAAATTTATATTATAGAATTGTATACATTGCGTATATTAAATAATAAATACATATAGTATTTAGAATTAGATACCTTTTCCAATCAAACATGTCCAATGGTTAGAACTATTACGCTCATTTGTAATCCAACAAAATAAAAATACAAAGGTTTGTTCTGGCCCTAAACAATTAACTGTCTAACTCAATAAAACAGTTATTGGTCCTTAATCATTTTCCGCCATACCATGGCTAACGGGGCTCCATCAGACAGAGGGTTAAAAACATGTATGTTCTACGGTATCCCAGAGTACAGGCCAAGAAAAGTAGCATTGCAGAAACTAATTTTGGACGTGTTAGGTGTACATTAAAGCTGGACTTCTGGCATGTGTATAAAAACAGAGATATTGCCAGGAGGAAGAGACAGTGGCACGTGTATTGATGTGAAGGTTATGCAGGCTGGGATATCTACTCCAACGGGAGAAAAAGCTAAAATCTTTTTTTAAAAGGATTGTACAACACACTCATTCCACTTTTTTTTGTAAATTAAGGATGCAAAAGCTCTGAACAAAGCTTTGGAATCTGGTAAAAAAAAACCTTAAGTTTAACAAAAAGCTCTAGTTAAAACGAAGATTAAGGTAATAAACACTTCACTGGTTTTCGTGGTCAGCATGACCAATTAATGTATTTCCATTAATTAAGGTTTTTTAGTTGAGGCAAAAAATCAGTGTAACGAGCGATATTCGAACCCAAGACCTACGACTAAATGCGCCGCTGCTATACCACCCGAGCTGTTGTGACCACGACCCACTCGAACACTAACTTCCCATCTCTACTTCACCTACGGGGCCGCAAGGTTTCGTCCTTGACACGGCGCTCATCACTGTAAAGTAAACGTCCCGGGTTCGAATCCAGCGGCCCCGCATTCGAATATACATACAAATGGGCTTTAAAAAAAAAAAAACACCGGCACCCTGAGGGTTTATATGACGTCTGCTGTTGCGAACCCTCGTAAAAAAAAGTTCTACCTCACCTTTTGAATTTTCTCTCCTTCCTACCGTTTTTCAAATGTCGTGTAATGAATCCTGAATAAAACATTTGATCCTTTTCAAAATTGCAAAAAGGAGTGAAAACGAAAAGGTTGGGTTGAGATGGGAAGTGTCTGAGTGGATGGAGGTCACGATAGCTCAAGTGACAGAATAGCGGCGTATTTAGCCAAAATTATTTTTTAGATTCAATGGAAGTATTTCTGAATATAAAAAAATATTTTTTTTATATTGTATAAGGTCACTTTTTCAACATCCTATATGTGTTTGCTAAATTTAAACAATGTCTTTAAAACCAAACCCTGAAGATGATCTCAATAAAGACCGAAACGTAGGCACGATAAAGAAAATGTTTTTCTAAAACCTACATCACACCACTACACAGCATCTCACGATTTCTGAATAATCATCGACTAACTCACTAATCATCACACATTAATTTTATAGGTTTAATTTCTTTGCGGATTTTGATCGTATCTTATAATACCAGGGGGCTTAGGGTACATTAGTATGGGTTTTTTAACCTCACATTGGTCTGAAAAGAGAGAAAATCTTAGGTGTAGAAACGGCAAAAGAGATCAGGAATATTTGTGGGCGTGAATGCTCGTTTGTATCTGACAGATTGTCTGTATAAAAAAAATATATTTAAATTTCTATTTGAAATCTTTATTTTCATAGTTTTCAATTTTATTGATCCAAAATCATTTAAAATACAAGAAATACACATTAAGGTAAATTTGAAAAATTGTGTTTATATTTCAAATAATTATACTTTTTTATATAAGACTTGGTTGAAACGGAAAAGTTAGTGACAGGAGCGGGATTCGAACCCACGAACTTCAACTCACTCGTGAACTTTAGATAAAAAAGTATAATTGAAATAATAAATACGGTTAATTATGACGGCTGAACAATTAGTGGCAATATTTAATGGTAGGGTTTAAAATATTACAATTGACTTCAGTTTTAACTTTGGATTGGTTTACTTGTGGGGATAGAATTGAACCGATAAGGTCGACGTTGTGCAACTTGTGGCGTCAGTTAAACTTAAAGATATTTATAGATTTAAGCTATTTCAGCGTTTTGACCATCCAGTTTCCCGGGCTATCGTCTCTTCCCGTCTTTTCTTAACAAATAATCCATGTAGATTTATGCGCATTTAAAACTGAAACTGCGTTGCAGTAGTCGGCCGGCCGATTTATCAGGCCGACAGGCGCTCCTACTCAGACCCAGACATGGAGCTCTTAAAATATTAACTATTGTCAAATAGATTTTTGAAATAGTGCCAAGCAACTTATTCTGCCAAACGTTTCGACAGTCGACAAGTAAAATTGACAAAGCGTTTAATCAAATAAACAATACTAATCAACCTTGATTGAAAGCTTGAAAACAGACTGACCAAGAAGAATAAAAGACAATAGTGAATAAGATGCTCTAAACCCTTTATCTCAGGTTAAAGAAATGGTTAAAACAGTTAGTAAATTTCATAGTAGAAGGTCCAATGTTTAAAATATCCAGGTACATATTCATTCTACTATAAATATATTAATGAATTTATATGTTGAACGATTTTCCCATGGTTTCTGAATTTATTTTGTATTATTATTGGCCGTATCTAATGAATTTTGATCAGTCTGATCTGTAATACATAAATAAATAGAAGTTGATGAGAAAGAAGAAAAAGTATATAAGAGAGAAAGGAAAATGGTGATAAGTGAAAAAACACAGGAAAGATCGAATTGCTTTTGCAGGACAGGTGCCAGGTTAGCAATATAGGCAGATAGATAGATAAATAGATAGATAGATTGAGAGAGAGAGAGAGAAAATATCCGGCTATGAAACACAAATAAATTGAAGTTGATGAATTAGAAGAAAAAATTGTCAAAGTGGAAACGTAACAATTTTAGTTCGCTTTTCCCAAATAATTATGCTAAAATTATATATTGTACATAAATGTTGATAAAATATGGAACAGAGTAATTAGAGAGAATGAGATGAACGATTTATTTACTACTTTAATATTTACAAAAGTACGAGCAACATTAAGGAGTTCACTTAGACTTAAGGCGTAATTATGACTATAATTGCTGTTTACAGATCATCAGGTTTAACATAAAAATGAACATTATTGTAAAATCATCAATAAAGCAAAACGTGTGGTGATCAGTATTTAGAAATCGTGAGATGCGGTCTGGTGTGATGTAAGTTTCAGAAAAACGTTTTCTTTACCGTGCCAACGTTTCGATCTTTATTCAGATCATCTTCAGAGCTCAAAGTGTTTGTTTTCTGCGTATTTGTGCCATTGTTGCGGGTCGTTTTGAGAGTGCACAGCTACGTATAAAACAAACACATCGAGCACTGAAGATGATCTCAATAAAGATCCGAACGGTGACACGATAAAGAAAACCTTTTCTGAAACTTACATCTCACCGGAATAATTATCGACTAATGAACACCAACCGTCACACATAATGAAGAAGGCATTCAGGCCATTTTGAATTGAAATTACCACGTGAAAATTTCTGGAAGTAATTCTTATTAACTAAACCAGTCGATTTCCAACTTGAACCCTCCAGTGTAATGATCTTCTAAAGTAGTTTTATTTTTATTTTTTATTTTTTTAAGTGAAACTAATCTTGTTGAAAGTAGCAAATCTCTTAGCATAAATCGATCTGAACTGTACGAAAATTAAAATTTAAAAAAAATCTGATAGTATTAGCTCGAGGGGATGGATTAAGTAGTTTTTTTAGTTATTGTCAATAATACAGTGATAGTAGATATGTAGTTAATATCAATCAATACAACAGGATCGTTTCGTTTTAAAGTTCCTTATAGGAACTCATAAAATGAAAGGTGCACGTTTGAACTCCCCTTTTTTGGTCCTCTTGAGCTAGATTTTGAATGTTTGTTTCTTAGGTGGAAATAGGTGAAAGCAAATCGCAAATATCAGTGTTCAGTTTTAGTCAAATTTCACTTCGCGTAAACAAAATTTGAAGGACACCCGCTCGAGGGGATTTCGAAGATACCGCGTACAACCGGATCGCATGTTTGACGTGCTTGCCGGCCGGATCGAAGCCCCCGGGGCTTTATTTTCCAAGCCGTGTCGAGAAGGAATCGTTGAAGCTTGAATTTGTGGGCACGGCGGTCGAAGGAAGGGCCCAGGAAGTTTTGAGGGGGCCTTGAGAACGTGCGCATGCGTTCCATCTTGAGATCGATGCTGCCCTAAACATATTATATGACCCTGGCTGGGCCGTTTCAATTGCCGCTTGTTATAAAACCCAAGCCTGGCTCAGAAAATATCCCATTTCGTTTAGTAAATAACTGACTTATAAGGGGAAAATGCGATATTGACGTGTTTCCAGATATGGTGTGGGGTCCATTGTCAATTTTTTATATGTATGAGAGAACATGAACCATTTATATTGCTATATTGATTGACATGTATATCAAATATTCGGCATGTTTTATTAATCACCATGTATTAACAGCTATTTCGAGTGGGTACATATGTCATTTCATAACTTGGGACTATTGTAGACTAATAACATGGCTTTTTATCTATTGCTCGGATGTAATATGTTGAGAGATGTACATATTTCTATTGTAGATAATTGAATGCTATTTACAGAACCAGTACAAATTCAATTTCCATAACACATACAGCAAGAACATTTGGTTCATCTGCCGGGCCACTTTTATTAATCGTAACGAATAAAAAAGCCATTGCACGGGGTGTCCCGTGAACAGACGTAATACATCAGAAGGTGACCCCACAAGACAAATTGTACTTGAAAGTCCCTATTGTCCAAAGACTAATTCTCAATTGAATTTTACATATTTCACTTTAAGGTCACTTCCTCTTTTCATGGCTTTTTTCCATAAAGTCCCACGACTCTTATAAAATATCCTATTATAAATTAAATTACACCGATGGTAGAAGCATTGAAAACCACGTGGGATTTTGTATTTGTATTTTCCTTTTAACTTTAAACCAACAAAATATAAAATTATTCAGCATTTAGTTTACATAAGGTTTTCATAGTTCCGGAAAAACAGTCAGATATGGCGTTGCTTCTACTAATGAGCTATAACCAAACAGAAGTGCTTAATTTCTAAATGGTCACATCGTTAATTACAAAATTAACGATTATTGATTTTTCAAAAATAATAAATTTTTTGTTACAAACGGCTTAAAAACTTTAGTCATTAAGATTATGACATATTTATTAATTAGGTTCATATAGAGTGAAAGAACGAGACTCTTTGGTACAACACAACACGAGAAAAAAAAGCGTCAAAAAAAATTAAATTAAACATTCAAACCTGCCAAGAAACGATATGAGTCTTTGTTTGCATTTAATTTAATGTTTTAAAGTTGCAATGTCCGATTCTCAATTGTATCAGAAAAATATCAGTTTTGAAGTTCTTTCAATCTTGAACAATTTTATTCCATAAAGTCCCTCGATCCTTTTTAAAAAGATAGTTCGTACTCACAGAAAGTTGATCCGGATTTCGAGCCATTTAGCTCATCATCAGGTTGAAGGACTTCTACAACCACGTTTCCCACCAACATGAATTGCCAAAGTGAACCCGCTGATACCTCCAACTAGCAGCTGTTTTCTTTAATGGCGCTCAATTTGAACGTACGAAACTCGGAAATTATAACACAAATAAATATTATAATAGTAAATACTTAATATTATTTAATTACTGTAAAAATAATAACAAAATCTAATTTGACGTGTACTGCAAGTTCCTGAAATATTATCGACTGTTCTCGGTACAGTATGTTTGTATATACATTAGTAAATTTTAAGTTTAAACGCACGATTAATCTGCAGCCCTTTCAAAAACCTAAATCTTTATTTATTCGAAAATTTTTGGACTGTCTTATAGCCATTTTAGAACGAAAGAAACAATAGAATGTATCAAGGGAAGCAGGATGAAACTTCACATTCTGACTTGATTCTTGTGAGGATTGATTGGGCTTCTAAAAAATTTGTACAATAAGTGCAGATTCTGCAAAAAAGCAGAGGAGACACCAACACAACTACTAACAAATCCACGGCACCATATTTGCCTGGAGGAAGGTTTTTTGATGTGCAATATGACCGTCAAATAAATTCACCACTGAAACCAGGCATACTAATCAAGTTCCTTCATGGTCAAGGAATCTCCAACGGGGGATGCAATGGCACTTAAAGGATTTAAAGGACGCACCTCGAATAGTACATCTAAATTTACATAGGTAAAATCGATTAGTAAATTTCCAATTGCTCCAACGAAGAAATCTCCGCCTGCGAGTATGGAAATACGATTGAAGTATACATCCTCGATAAGTTCAAACCTTCAAAAATCTAATAACTTCACCGAACTTTGAAATGGGTTACGAGAAGTAACAATGCCTAAACTGCGTTTAAACGTTAGTCATTATAATAAAGCATGAATATCTGATACTGCTACTGTTTTGTAAATTAGAATTTTTCTTTCTAAAACTAAGATTCCAATAAAAAATGGCGAATTGCAGGTAACATTGCCCAGAAGGATTTTGTTTGCTTTTTTGGGCTAAGCCTCTTTTAAATAAAAGTACAATAAAAAACAGATTTTTTTAAACTTTTCCCTCGGTTCACCGGTAATTAATTAGTAAAACCGTACTCGTCCTGTCGACGAAAATCTGAATGTGAAACGTTTTGTCATGCCCGCCCGGTGGCCTTTTGGTATGGCCTCCAATATAAATGGAAAAAAGTATATTTAAAATTCATTCAAGATTTTTATCGAGGTTGAAGTATTTTTGCGGTGGAACTCAATCATAGGGCAAAATAGAAGAAAAACGCCTTTAGTTCCAGCAATGGTTTGAGTTTGTATTATGTGTTGTAAGTAGTGGTCCAGGTGTCTAAAAAAATGGTAGTCAGTAGGCGAGAGGTCCGGAGAGTAGGGTGGGTGAGGCAAAGTTTCATAGCCAAGCTCCAATAATTTTTGTGACGTTACACGTGACACATGTGGTCGAGCGTTGTCATGCAACAAAATGGGCCCTTTCCGATTTCACTTTTCCAATCGCCTTGAGGTGGTCAGCGACGGTCGTTTTACTGACTTTGAGTTGCTCTGCAAGTTCTCGAACAGTTGTTTTGGGGTTTTCTTCCACCACTGATCGCAGAACATCATCATTAAGAGAGGAAGGCCTTCCACGACCTTCTTCATCTTCAAGGCTGAAATCTCCCTCCCGAAATTTTTTAAACCACCTTTGCACAGTGCACTCATTAACACAACCCTCGCCCCAGACTTGGTTAATGTTTCTAGCCGTTTGGGCTCCGCTTCGGCCGAGTTTAAACTCGTAAAAGAAAATCGTACGAAATTCTCGCTTTGACATTATAAGGATGACTGAATTATTTCCAAGTAGCGGAATGCTACAGAGGTAAACAAACAATATCATTTGGAAGAGGATTAATAAGTGTTGACATTCATACAAATGAGTAATCCTGTAAACGTAAACAGAATATTTTATATAGATTTTTTTTAATGAAAACTTAAAATCCTGCATTATTTTCCGGACAACCCAATAACTTAGAAACATCTCTACAAACACAAAATAGTTAAAATTATTTTATCTCTCTTTTTCTCCTTCTTACCTTGAACATTCTTCTTTGATTTCATTTAGCTTAAAAGTTTCTGATGATATAAAGGGGTTTTTCCTCTATTATACCTATACAATTCATTTAAAAAATCAAGAAAAACCATTAAGAAAAACCGTTAAAGTTGGTGTTCCTATTTAGCAACGTTGATTCTAAATAGGTTAAATGCGCTATTCTCTGCTTTCTTACTTTTCAAGATTTAATTTTTTGTTCCAATTTTTTAAATTTAAATCCTATAAATATGATTCGTAATAAATTTGAATACAAAAGGGTCAAAAGCCACGTAAGCCTTTTGAAAATTTATGTACGATTAAATTCCATCGATTGTGCATTACATTTTCGCACGAACACTTTCCTTCCATGAAAATCTTAATTATTTTCCTAATGCGTGGTGAGTGGTGACCGTTAGTCGTTGATTATTTATAAATCGTGAATCCGGCGTGTCGTAGGTTTCAGAAAAACATTTTCTTTATCCTGCCAACGTTTCGATTTTTATTGAGATCATCTTCAGGGCCTGGGAGGACTAAAACATGTAGGATGTGGAAAAAAGTAAGAATAAGAATTTATACAATGAAGTAAGCATTAGCATAAGAAAAAGTAAGTATAAGAATTTGTACAATGCAAAAACATATTTTTATTAATTATTCAGATATCGTGAGATGCGGTCTGGTGTGGTCTAGGTATCAGAAAAACATTTTCTATGTCGTGCCGACGTTTCGATCTTTTATTGAGATCATCTTCAGGGCTCAATAAAAGATCGAACGTCGGCACGATAAAGAAAACGTTTCTCTGAAACCTACATCACACCAGACCGCATCTCACGATATCTGAATAATTATCTATTAACGGTCACTAATCTCTACACAAATATTTTTTAATATTAAATCTAAGTATTTCTACTCGCTATTTCTACTGATTAAAACCAACATCGCACCAGACCGCATCTCACGATTTCTAAATAATAATTTTCCTAATGTTGGACGTATAATTAATAATTTAATATGTTTCTTTGTGAAGAGACGGATTTTAGAAAGTTATCTGTGCAATGACACCTTGACATTTTCAATACCGCAATCGTTTTATTACTGAACAAATTTATCAGTTTTTATTTTAAACCATCAGCTTTTAAAAATCATCCTTTCCACATTCAATTCCAACAAAAGAATACCATAAGCAGAAAAATGGCAGGAATGCCCCTTATATTACTGCAAAACCAAAACTGAAGATGGCGAGAAGCCGAATTTTTTCAGACAGAACAAAACGGAAATAGTGAGGGAGAAACGATTGGACGTACCAAACAAAAGGGTTCTCCGCAGACCATGAAAAGAAATCTCACAATTATTCCAGGGTCGTTAGTATTTATTACAAATATAATTCATACATACCCATATGTCAAAGGAATTTCAATATTTCAAGCATTTGTTTAGTTTCAGACTAATTGGATAGAACTATTTTAATCAACAAGGTTTCAGACGTGAGAAATAAGGGTAAAGATAAAATTAATAAGTAAATAATTAATTGTTTTTCAATTTACTGTATTTTGTAATTACATTTTACGATGTAGTACAGGTTGTATGTTTTAAAAGTGACCACCATCTGATTTCCGGGAAATTGATTAATTAAATTATCTTCATTTTTAATTTTTAGGTGAATTTTTGAAATAAAATTGATTAGGAATTTTATTAGAAATGACGATGTCAGCATAGACGAACGAAACCAGCGGCATGAATCGATAGGAGCTCTGTCTCTGGGTAACGACGCGCCCGCCCGTCGAGGATTCGACGGAATAAAGCGAAACGGAGCGAGCTCCTGGTTGCTTCTAGCTCCCTGGTCGAATCTGACTCACATACGTCTCCATCTTCCCTTGGTGTCGTCACGCTTACAGCCAAACAAGGACGGAATTCTTTTTTCTACCGTAGACTGTATAGAATACCAAAAAAAAAAAAAAAAAATCCAGCACCGGTTAACCCACTAAGCCACTCCATAAAGTCTGGTCGATGGAATCGAAGCGAAAACCTAGCGGCTGATTTTTACAAAAAAAATTTAATACAATTCAATACTGAAAATGACGCAACAATTTACTTACTACTGAAAAAATATTTATACAAAGACATAAAAAAAGAAGAGATTAATCGATAAATTAAGCCTAAATGCAACTAAATATGGAACCACTCAACTCTATTCATTTAAAACCTAGCAAATTGCTAAAATATGACCAAAATTGGTTTTGGTTTTTGCTTAAAAAAAAATCAATGTGGTTTTTGAAAATTGATTATCTATTTAAACATTTAGAAATTAGGGAAATTGACACCTATCATCAGCATCTATTGGTCGAACGGAAAATAATGCAGGCTTTTCATGTTTTCTTTCAATAATTCCTCTATATATTAAACTGTTTACGTTTGTTGGAGTACTTTTGTACATATACCAACACTTAATCCTCTTCAAAACAAAAAAATTTGTTTAGTCGAAGAAAATCCTCAGATCAAAGCTTTTAAATGATCTATGAAACCAATGCCGAATCACCGCACTTTGAAACCGTGTGATATTTTTCGAGACGGAATGATTTGATTATAAAAAAAATAATTCAGAGCTTGCTTTCGAAGACGATAAAAGATAACAGAACAAAATAAATATAGATGTGTCTTGTTTTTTAATCTAATCGGAAGACCTTTCACGTCAAATAACTAGGAAAAATCAACTTCAAATGGTTTCGTTTTGTACTACGATGGTAGATAGTGTTGGAAATATTTTGGTCGGTTCTCCCCCGATGAAAGAACGTTGGTTTATCCCAAAAATAACGAGTAACCGGCCAAAGCAAGTGGCATCTAATTGGCCGTAATGACAACGGCGAATATTTTAGACCTTGGGAACTTACTTGGTAAATGTTTGCAAGTTGGACGCCAAAAAGAAAAAGAAAATATTTAGTTACAGAATACAGATCAAACTTATGTACACCGTGGAATTCGGACATACTTCATTCAGAGCTGCAATATTTTTAACATGTTACTTATACCGTGGTAACATGCCATATCATCAGAACCCAGGATTATTTCGGATGATTCTGTATCAACTCAGACCATTTTGGCATGAAGTTTGCCCTGGTTTTTATTCTGGCGAACAAAATCCATGATTATTTTTGTTACAGTTGAGGATGAAGAAAATCTATTCAGTTTTAGCTAAACTACCAATTTTTTATGCACCCTTTCGTTGATTCTAAGTACGTCAATGATTTATACTTTTTTATGAGTCGGGGCAGTGATGGTGCTGCTTCACTTTTCCCTAGCCACTGCCCAGAACGTCGTAATTGGGGATTAGTACGAAACTAAGCGACTGAATATATTCGTTCCAATAACACCACACATGCACAATAGTACAAAGATCTTTATACATGCACTAATCGATATGTATATACATATGTAAAAGAGGTGGGGTTGAGTTGGGAAGTTGGTGTCCCAGTGGATAGGTCAAGTGGTAGAGCAGCGGCGTATCTAGCCGAAGATCGTGAGTTCGAATCCCGCTAGTGACATTGACTTTTCTATCTCAACTACAAACCTCAATTAATTGAAAGATATTAGTTGTCAAGCGGACCACGAAAACAAGTGAATTGGTTCTATATACAGATGAGAATATTATGAGTCATGAAATATCGGACCAGTGACCTGTGCCGTCTTCCGTGCCTATCAATGTCTCTTTATTTCTGTTTATAATTATTGAAATATAAAATAATATATTATTCCGTGTTATAGGTATTTAAAATCTTGAATCGACTTTTAAAGTCGTTTTGTTAGTAGTTTAATGTTTTTTGTTTGTTCTCAAACTTAGCCAACTTTCCAGTTAAGTACAAATATTTTTAAAACACTAGTCTCCCGTTAATATTTAAAATTTGACTTCCGTTAAATAATTATGGCTACTCGGCGAACGCCCATCGTCGTTGGCCCGGTCGAGGACAAGGGTATAAAATAAAATGGCTGGATATAAAAAAAAATCCTAGAAGGGCCCAGGGATAAGCACGTAGGGTGGTTCTAGCCGGTACTTCATTGGTGCCCCCACTTCGACGATTCACGGCTTCCTCATTGGGAGAGCCGCGCTCCGCCTCTTCTCGCCCCTCTTTTGTAATCTAACCAATACTGCATTAATCGGTTATTTCTCCAAGTCCTTTTGATTTTATTGTAACAAAACCATATATTTTATTAAATAATAATCCTATAAAAAAATTTATCCTAGCCGGCAGATGAATTGTACTTTCAAAGAGACTATAGTGAGGTTTCCCTCCTATGGCTTTGTTTTTGTAAGCCAGTTCTCTAGAATAGTTTCAACAATGTTGCTTACTTTTTATGATGATTTATTTTTGAAAACCGGTAAAAAACATACATCGAAGATGAACTTTGACGAGTGTAATATACCAAAGGCTTAAAGGTAATATAATCTACGATATACTGGGAAGATAGGCAAGATGAAATAACAATCCGATTGTGGGATTTATTGAGGCAGGCGGAGTTATGTCGGTTTCGTTTTCAATGTCAGTCTTAACCTGCTGTATTTTTATTTTGACCGAAAAAATTTCAATCTTGCAAGACAAGCTTGACATTTAGGTTCGACTTCTTCTAATGGATTAAGTGTTTTCTTCGTGCGGGACCTCATAGAAGTACTTAATTCAAGGAAGATTTTGGATTTCTGATCCTTTAATTCGCAATTACCTAATATGTCACAAATTTATAGCTCAAAATTGTACCACTTATAAAACTCATGACCGAAGTAGTTCAACAAACCGGCGAGACAAAGGCGGACCTGGTCCAAGTACCTGTTGGAGTTCACCGGCTCGCAGAACAACATCCAGTACCAAAAATTCAGCCTCTTTTTCAGGAATGTGGAAGAATAAATATACACCTATCTTAGCTTTGAATAAAATGTGCTCAATGGACATACAGCCTAGGATCTTTCCTCACTGAAGAAATCACGACCCGATAATTAACCCAGGTGCAACATGAGTTCACCTACCAACCATCGGCATTAAACTAGGATGCCAACAAGATGACCCGCCAAAAATAATACAGTAATAACGGTCCTTTTACTTTTTAAAATAAGGATCGAGTCAATTGAAATAATTAACGAACAAAGAAAAGTACTAATTATTATTCAGAAATCGCGAGATGCAGTCTGGTGTGATGTAGGTTTCAGAAAAACATTTTGTTTATCGTGCCTACGTTTCGATCTTTAATGAAATCATCTTCAGGGCATGGGATGTACAAACATTGTTTACATTTAACAAATAAATAGATGTAGAAAAAAGTGAAATTATACATTACAACAAAAATATTTTTTATATTCAGTCATAGTATTTCTATTCACTTAAAGCGAACGGAGAAAACAAACATTTCGAAAAAGTGGATATACTTTGACTGAATATAACACATTTTTTATTTTTTTCACATGCTGAATATATTTGTTACGTGTTAACAATGTTTGTAAACCCAGGAAAATGATTTCAATAACGATCGAAACGTTGGCACGAAGAAAGAAAATGATTTTCTGAAACCTACATCACACCAGCCCTCATCTCACGATTTCGTAGTGATCGACTCACCACACATTTGTACAAGAAAAACACTAACAAGGAAGGCCTGGAGAATACATACACTTTGGTTCCTTGTTTTTCTGTCATGTATCTTCACAATCATCATCATGAGCTGTAATATGTATTTTATTTTTATTATAGCAGACATTGAGCTGAACAATATTTTTGAAAGATCACTAAAGAACTGTGTTGTGTTTAGTGACCGTTTTTTTCATATCCTACTTGTATTTGTACAATTTAAACAAAGTTTATAAATCTCAATCCCTGAAGATGATCTCAATAAAGATCGAAACGTTGGCGTGATAAGAAGATTTTTTCTAAAACCTACGCCACACCACACCGCACCTCACAATCTCCAAATAAACACAAAAGAACTTTATTTATCCGTAAAAACGTACAATAGGAATTATGAACATTTCTTTGTTATATTTATGTATTAGTATGTAGCTTATGTATTACTGTACTGTACGATGAAATAAATAATCTCTTATCGAGCACAATCTCTCAATTTTTTTAGCGAGGTTAGATCCGGCTAGTAGAGGATTTACAGCCATAATAATGTCAAATCATTTGTTGAAGTCGTGAGGATCCGCCAGGTGTGACGTACTTAGAAAAACACCTTTTTCTTTTTTTTGCCCACGTTTCGACTTTTATCTATTCATCATCAGGGTCTGGGTTGCAAAGCATGTTGCTTGGAAAACATACAATAGAAATATAAGAGAAAAAAATAAAAATTGGTACAAAATATATATATTTACATCTGTATTATATCTTTTCTAATCAACATGTTTTGTCATCCACACAGGGCGGGAAGATGACCCGAATAAAGATTGAAACGTGGAAAAAATGAAAAAGGTGTTTTTCCTAAAATATTCCATTCCTGACCGCTCGTCACGATTCCAATAAATTATTCGGTCACTAAAAACGATCATAATGTCAAATTATAGATCAAATTTCATTGTAGCAGATAGAGAACTAACTACATCTAATGGGCGATTAGTGGGGATTATGTTAATAGCGACAAATTGGGAGTTAATAAGAAAATTAAGAACCCCAACGCATAGACCGGTTTTTGCTGAAGGATAGAAGTGTTTCAGGAAGAATAATAAAGATATTATACAACTGCGCATTTTTGAAGAAAAGGAGTACATTAACTCAGACGCTAGTTTAGTCAACAATCTCACAGGAAAACGAAAGAATGCAAGGACTGGTCAGGTTGGCGGGATTGGTTATGGAAATCAGCAGTTGGAAATAATTTAAAAATTAATATTTTTTATAGCTAATTTTTTTAAACTATTTTTTTTTTTTTTTTTTTTTTTTTTTTGAATGAAGGTACTTGAACAGTTATACAGCATGGTCGGTGAGAAAGTTATATTTATTCCTAACACGTGATACTGACTTTTATCCCAACCAATACCTTTCATAAATATTAATCAATTGAAAAATGTTAATTGTTCAATCGGACAACGAACTGTGATGGATTTATTCTTAACGTTTTCGACCCCTTCCTCTTCAGTTTTGTTACAATTTATTTTCATCGACCTTTTTTCTTTGTCCAGTTAACAATTTATCTCTTCTACTATTTATTAATTATTCAGAAATCGCGACATGCGGTCTGGTGTGGTGTAGGTTTCAGAAAAAACATTTTCTTTGTCGTGCCAACGTTTCGACCTTTATTAAGATCATCTTCAGGGCTCAAAGTGTTTGCCTTCTGTGTAATTGTGTCGTTTTTCCGTATCGTGTTGAGAGTACAGGCGAGCATGGCACAATTACACAGAAGACAAACACTTGGAGTCCTGAAGATGATCTCATTAAAGATCGAAACGTTGGCACGATAAAGGAAATGTTTTTCTGAAATCTACATCACACCAGACAACATCTCACGATTTCTGAACAATTATCTATTAACGGTTTTGTGTTTTGTCCACAACTTTGTAATTGTGTTCACGTTTCTGCTGTTTCATCTCAATTGCGCCTTTTCACGCTTTACATTTTGTTCTACATTTACATCTGAAATATGGCAGGACTATTTGGGAGATATATTTGCGAAATAAAATCTACAGTTTATCTATCGTTTCTATTTCTTCTAGAAAGTTTTTGGCTAATGGAAGCTCATGGATTTTGTAATATGAAGATTTTCTCGTGTTGAACTTCATTTGTTTTTCCTGGTATCCCATTGCTACATTGTTTCATTTTGCACTAAGGAAGCAATTGGCTCAGATTTTTTCAAACAACACTCACAAACAAAGGAAAAGGCGAAAATTCGACCAATATTTCTTCTTATTTCTTTTCTTTTTTTTTCCAAAGCAATGCTTTTAAATGAGATAAGCTCGTTTGAAACTGTTGCGTTTATATTATCGACCGGAAACAGAAAAACGATATGCCATCTTTCAACTCGACTCCACCGAACCGTATAAGCACTTCTGAAGAACCTAACACAACATTCCAAACTACAAACCTGTTTGTTCTCT
The DNA here is from genome assembly GCA_039619505.1 of Cimex hemipterus. NCBI lineage: Eukaryota > Metazoa > Arthropoda > Insecta > Hemiptera > Cimicidae > Cimex > Cimex hemipterus. Next base: position 876,554 of record CM077113.1, read on the forward strand.
TTCATGAACCTCCAATTAAGTAGAACAAAATATTTAATTGAACTGTAGTAAGGTCGCTGGGTACGATTTAAAATTGGTCTGTGTTATTTAGAAATCGTGAGATTCGGTCTGGCGTGATGTAAGGGGGCACTCTCAACACGACACGCAAGAATGGCACAAGTACACGGAAGACAAACACTTTGAGTCTGAAGATGATCTCAATGAAGATCGAAACGTTGGCACGATAAAGAAAATGAAAATGTTTTTCTGCAACCTACATCACACCAGACCGCATCTCACGATTTCTAAATAGTTATCGATTAACGGTCACTAATCCAACGCATTGGTCTGTGTATTACTTGCACAAATGACGCAAATAACAACAATCCAGTTACAGTTTAAGCTATAATAGAAATGGCATCATTCATAAGTAAAATCTGGGTCCGCTTATTCACGCTGCTCTCTTTTTCATAAACCATTTTGTCGTTCTTTATTTCCAACTATTTAATATTCACACCGAAATTACACTGCCGGTTGCTATTTGCCATAACTTTGTCATTTTTTGACGAACTTAAAATCCATTGTTTTCAGCGTAAAAAATCATTTAAAATGATCATTATCAATAAAGCAGGTGTATATATCAATTGAACAAATCTGAAAAATAGTCTCTTCGGTTGATTTAGGTGAAATTCTGACTGTGACGAGCAAAATACTATTGTAAAACTTTCCAGTAATTAAGATTTGCTCTCATAATGCGCGTTTGACAAACAATGACAGAATATAAACAAAATGGGAATGAATCTTTACTTTAGTTTCACTAATTTCGTGTTCCGCTTGACCAATCAATTCATTACTATTAATTAAGGTTTTTGGTTGAGAAAAAAGTCAGTGTAACGAGCGGGATTCGAACCCACGATCTTCGGCTTGATACGCTATCGTATATACCGCTTGCTATCGTAACTTCGATCCAGTCGGACACTCCCCATCTCAACCCCCACCATTTGAATTTTCCCTCCCTTTTTGCCATTTTTCAAACACCGTGTAATCAGGATTCGATTCTCGGCGACAAGTGAAATATCCACGGAGAACTTTCGTTAAGGTATGCTTCATTTTAATTATTAAACCCAGTAAATTTCGTGATCCGATTGACCAACTTCTTTCAGTTAATCAATCTTTATGTAAGGTATTGGTTGAAATAAATACATTACGAAATAATCGGACCACGAAAACTAGTATTAACTTACAACCATTCCCCTTTGTGTCCACTCGTAATATGCCTTGTAAATAAAGACCCACCATCTTCGGCTTGATACGCCGCTACTCTACCACTTGGACCACTTGAAAAATGGCAAAAAGGAAGGAAAATTCAAAAGGTGGGGTTGAGAAGGGAATTTGGTGTCGGAGTGGATAGAAGTTACGGATAGAGGTTTACGACAGCTCAACAGGCAGAGCAGCGGCCGGATCTAGCCGAAGATCGTGGGTTCGAATCCCGCTCGTGACATTGACTTTTTTATCTACTAAACATTTCATTAGCTGTAGTTTATTTTAGTGAAGAAGCAAATTATTAGAATTAATTGCGTTTTTTCAAACTTTTTGATATACAATAGCTTTGTCATTTTTTGCTCAATTGAGAATCCGATTGCTTGATTGTTTTCATCGTAAAAAATACTTTAAAATAAAAACTTTCATTGTGGATTATTTCAGTGAAGAAGCAAATTATTAGAATTAATTGCGTTTTTTAAAACTTTTTGATATAGCTTTGTCATTTTTTGCTCAATTGAAAATCCGATTGCTCGATTGTTTTCATCGTAAAAAATCCTTTAAAATGTTGTGTTAGGAGGTATAGGATCCTTTATGAAATTTATAAGTTGTACTGGGCCTTTACCTTCATAATTTTTCTCCCATTTGAAATTTGAAACTAGACTAAAACAATGTTAAAACCATTTCGTTTTCATTTCAACCAAGACCTTACAAAACAAAGAATTAATTGAAAGATGTAGTTTGGTCAATCAGACAACTAAATATAATGGGTTTAATATTAAAAACGTATTTTTTGCTATTTTTATAATCCTTGGTTCAATTCAACCGGGCCATCTAAAAAGGGCACCCTGTATATTAGTCTGATAAAATAAATGCCTATTGCTGAAAAGACTATTTACTCCCTCCTAATCTTTATATTATATTATATAACTTTATATAATTTTGTCATTTTTTGCTCAGTTGAAAATCCGATTGCTTGATTGTTTTCATCGTAAAAAATACTTTAAAATAAAAACTTTCATTGTGGATTATTTTAGTGAAGAAGCAAATTATTAGAATTAATTGCCTTTTTCAAACTTTTTGATATAGCTTTGTCTTTTTTTGCTCAATTGAAAATCCGATTCCTCGATTGTTTTTATCTTAAAAAATCCTTTAAAATGTTGTGCTAGGATGTATAGGATCGTTTCTGAAATTTGAATTGATCCGGGTCTGAAGGGAAAAAATTTGAAACTAGACTAAAAATATAAAACGGGTATTTTTTGTTTTTTGATAGCGTCATTGGTTCAAGAGAAATCAGCCGGGCCATCTAAAAAGGACGCCCTGTATAGTCAACATTGCTCCATTAGATGATTATATTGCCATAAAAACACATTTTTCGAACATGTTGCGTAGAAATGATGAATAGTGGAATGAGCGCGGTGTTCAATCCTTTTAAAGATACATAATTCCGACCCACAGAAAGTTGTTTTCCAACGGAACGTGGAAAATGACAAACTGCTAATTTACATACTAACTATTTACGTACACGATTCTAGCTGGAACCTACAATATAATAAACTCAGAATTGTTTTATTGACATTGTATATAAATACACTAGTTTTCGTGGTCCGTTTGACTAATTAATATCTTTCAATTAATAAGGTTTTTTTACTTGAGGTAAAAATGTCAATGATGAGCGAAAAAATGGCAAAAAGGAAGGAAAATTCAAAAAGGTGGGGTTGAGATGGGAAGTTAGTGTCCGAGTGGATCGAAGTCGCGATAGCTAAGCGGTAGAGCAGGGGCGTATCAAGCCGAAGGTCGTGGGTTCGAATTTCGTTCGTTACAATGACTTTCTTATCTCAACTAAAAACCTAAATTAATTGAAAGATATTGATTGGTTAAGCCGACCACGAAAGCTAGTGAATTTAGAAAGCAATAAATTCAAAAAGTTATTATGGCAAAACTATAAATGAAATATCTAAAGACGCTAAGATTATAAAAAATACGATAAAGAAATTAACGATAATACGGGAACTGGACGAAATTCGTCACTTGAATAGCAGAGTTTTCATCAATACTTGGCCGATATGAGTAAACAAATTAATAAACATTAAAAACAAAGTTTACTACACCATTAAATTTTATAAAAAATA
>CM077113.1:886828-952894 GCA_039619505.1 Cimex hemipterus
AGAGAGAGAGAGAGAGAGAGAGAGAGAGAGAGAGAGAGAAAGGCAGACAATTCGAAACAATATGATGACAACAGGTGCTTTAAAAAATAAATAGAGGTAGTTTGGAAAAAAGGAATGAAACAAGGGAAAACATATAAAATGTTCTAGATAATTGGTGGTTTTTTATAAGCTCAATTTGCACAGAATGAAGAGAGAACCCCCACATTTGAAAGTTGAAAAATTACGAAATATGCGAAAAGGAAGTGGATAGAACATAAATGAACAGGTCGTACATCAAATCTGGTACGAAAAAGGGACAGAAAGGGAAAATTAAAGATCGATTTTAAATAAGTGGATCGGAGAGAAAATGAGCAGAGCGTCATGAGAGCAACTTAAAAGAAATGAAGGCGGTGAAAGTACAAAAAGCGCACGTGAGTCTGTAGATTGAAAGATAAATCTATTATGAAAGGTACAAAATGCAAGTAGACTATAAATGATGTTCGACTATAAATGCTAAATGCATTAATTTAGGCACAATATAATTGACTAAAAACAGAAATAATAAATGAACGGTGTGATAAAAATAACACACATATAAATCGATATAAATGGAAATGTAGGAAGGAGAAAAAATAAAAAGAACGCGAGGTGAAACCAGAATATCTTAGGATTATAAAAAGGAAAAAATAGAATTTGATTATTTCGATAAATAGAATTGAGATTAAGAAATTAGAGAATGGATTAGGAAGTACTAAAATTGAAATTTGATCCAATAGAAAATGAGAAATTGCAGAATACCATTTCTGCATGCAAGGGAAATAATTGTGAGGCACAAAATCGGTAAAAAAAAGGTTATAAAAAATATAAATCAAGAGACAAGAAAGTACGAAAAATAGTTGAGCTGAAAAATAATTAGTGCATAAAAATACAGGGGTAAAAAAACGGTAATTGAAGTAGGTTAGATAAAAGGAAATATTTAGCACTTAAAGGAGAAACCCAGAAATATTAACGAGAAAAAATAATTATAGAACTACAATTATATAAAATAATTATGAATTTTAAGAAAGTGTAATCAATTACAATAAATGATAAAAGAAGCAATGAAAATAAACTAGTGGAAGGAGAGATGCGTTGATAAAAAAGAGGGGAGAAACGTAAAAGTAGACTATGAAGAAATTCAACTAAATATTAATAATAAAATATAATAAAAATTATGTACAAATAACGGGAAAATCATAATATAAGCGAAAATATCTCAAAAGAAGTTCATCAGAAAGAAAACAACGAGAGAAATAAATAATTAAGTTATGAAGATATAAAATAAAGTAAATGAAAATTATATATGAAAGGATAAAAAGAAGTGAGAGTACGATAGGAAGATTCACAAACAGATAAAAAGTGATTGAAATGAAAAACAAAACTAGTATAATTTGAAAGAAAGAAACTAGTTAGGAGTAGTATTTAAAAATAGAAAAGAAGCCCAGCTGAAGTAGATTAGATTGAGGGTAAAATATTTAAATCAACGGGCTCATAAGAAACAGAATGTTTGGGTTTTAAAGAGAAATAATGTCAGTAGATGAGAAAAGAATCTTAATAAGAAAAAATAACAAACCCTATACACAACTAGAATTACGAGTACTGAAAAGATCTAAAAAAGGATAGATTAAAGGTACACAGGGAAAAAGAAATTGAACGGGGAGAGAAATAGGGAGATCAATGGTAATAAATGTAAATTAAAATGAAGCTATGATGAGTATTATAAGAAAAAATATAAAAGAATTTTAGTGGAAATAGGTTAGATTGAGGGTAATTTATTTAATTTTGCATACCTGTAAGAAAGAAAATTGTTGGGTTGTATAAGGAGAAATAATGAAATAAATGAGAAAATATGTTAACAGTTAGCAAAAAATGAGTTCAAATTATCACACCATTAGGAAGAAAAAAAAAAGGTTCACGAGAAAGATGCGATATACTGTGGGAATACGAATAAAAGATTAAAAATGGAGGATAAACAAAGGAACAGGAAGTACATAAATAGATAATATAGAAATTGAAAAATTAAATAGATGAAGAACTAATTATAACTTTATCGAGAACATAAAAGTTAAAATTAATTTTCTCTAAGCAAATCTGTGCTGATGTATGACATTCCACTCAGCGTACCGCCGACAACTTGCATGATCAGTCGTCTTCACTAATTATTTAAAATCTGATCATAAACGAGGCAGCGTGTCTTTTAATGAGCTGGCAATTCCGCGACGTTGATTGTAAATTACACTGCTAAATTGAGGTTCATTCTAGTAGACAGTTTATTGGAAGAAAATCTAAAAGGAAATAAAAGAACGAGTAATTCTAGTCGCAATTTGCCAGACACTGCTGACAAGAAGTTTAAATTACTACAATTACACTTAATGGACTATGTTGAAATTACACTTTCCAGGCTGATTAGGAAATCTCGGAATGAAACTTCAAAAATGATATCATAAAGTTCATCCTGATTTTTATGCAAAGTTGGCCAAGAATTGAAAAGATGACATAATCACAGAGAGGTTCAACAATTTTAATCGTTAAAACATTTACTGCCGGTTCTATTACTTTCCATTTTCTAATGAAATTTGAAAGTCTAACCTCTAACAACTCATCACGCCATCGTGGCGTCATCAACAATGGGCGCGTTTATGAGTTCGATATTCTTCTGTCATTGATAATTATGCTGTCAGTCAGCCATGTCCATGGGTCATGACTTGAGTATTTTTCTTTTAAAATTCCGGAGTCCCAGGCCTTGCACTACTTACAAATAAGTTCAGGTTCCGCCCCTACCGCCTTGACCTCTTTGTAAACAACGTTTCTGATTAATTGTACTATAGTTTTTTTTTTTCTCGCTGTAGTATTATTCGGTGAGATGCCCAAGTCGACCTCGATCCTGTCTAGACGGAAGATTGAAAATCTCCATGGATTTCTAATATTCCTGAGCGTAGCTACAGAAAAACACCAAGATATATTAAAAAAACCCGTGGTGATCAGACAGAGTCTGAACGGACTCTACATAAGCTAAAATGTGTGATGTGTGACGGAAATCGTGAGATGCGGTCTGGTGTGATGTAAGTTTCAGAAAAACATTTTCTTTATCGTGTCAACGTTTCGGTTTTTATTGAGATCATCTCCAGGACCTGCATTTATAAGCGTTGTTTAAATTTTACGAATACATGTTGTATGCGACAAAAAAAGAAAAAAAGAATATATAGAATGTTAGAAAATTTTATAGGAAAAAAATGAATTTATAGAATGCTGTAATTTTTTTTTTTAGATTCGATCAAAGTATTTGTACTCACTCAAATATTTTGATTATAAAATTCACTAATTTTAACAATTTTCTCAATATTTCGTTTACTTTTTTTTTTTAAATCCAAACTTGTTGAGAAAAATTGCTACAAATGAAAATTAATTTTAATTTAAAATTAGAATGGTAACCCTTAAATCTCTTTGAATATTATTTAACAAAGCGAAAACAGTCGAAAAATATAAAATGTATAAGTAGTTATGAATTAATTTAAAAAAAAAATTGAACTTCCTCAAGGTACAGTTTTGAGACCTGATCTTTTTTTTATAATATAGTAATGACTTAATTAAAATCCCTCATAAATCAAACGCTTTTTGTTATGCAGATCATACTTATGTTATGCACTTATGTTTGACTTCCTACACAATAATCTTGAACGTGATTATAAGTTAATAAAAACTTTTGTATTAAATTATTTGTTAATTAATACAAGTAAAACACATCTAATTCGTTTTTATAGTAAAAATTCAAGAGTTTTGCTTAAAAAATTAATAACATTTTTAGGATTTATCCAAATTCAATGTTATTACAATAATTAGAAATTCAATAATTTCGTGGTCCGCTTGACCAATTAATATATTACAATTAATTATGGCTTTTAGTTGATATAAAAGTCAATGGCACGAACGGGATTCGAACCCACGACTTTTTTTGAATCTCAGCTAAAAACCTTAATTAATTGTAATATATTAATTGGTCAAGCGGATCACGAAATTAGTGGAAGTTCAAAAGGTGGGTTTAAAGTGGGAAGTTAGTGTCTAAGTGGATCGAGGTCATGATAGCTCAAGTGGTAGAGCAACGGCGTATCTAGCCGAAGATCGTGGGTTCGAATCCCGCTCGTGCCATTGACTTTTTTACCTCAACTAACAACCTTAATTAATTGTAATAATAAAATTAGAAAGTCTAATTTCTTTTTATTAAGCTTTTGTCAACAATGTTTTGATGGGACTTAATTTCAATATTATATCCGTTTTACTTGCTTTGCTTTTTTTAAAGTAACAAAGTTGCCCGTTGATTTGAATTGATTATACATTAATTACGGAAAATCATATTAGTGCTGTTTTAATATTGATGGATTATCATTGTGGAATATTTCAGAGTGCCTGGATGTGCGGTGTATGTTGAATGCGCAAGCCTGGCAGAACGCGAGATCAATACATCAAGCCAGTAGACGTTAGCAGATAAATAAAAAAACCGTCTATAGAAAAAAATAAATAAATAAAAAGGTTAAAGGTAATATCCTCAGGCCTAAATGAAAGCGTGAAATTTCTAATAGTTCTGCATCTCCTTTCAAACAAATTTCAACGTTCTACCGAACCAGGAGGGTGGGAAAAGTAATCAGACTAAAATTAGAAGGGGAGACCCCCCTTTTCCTTTATCGACCAACCCTTACAATTCGCTTTTTTTGCCCCTTCCCCTTCTGTTTTTTACCCTTCCCTTGTTCCACCCCAAGAAATCCCTGTCAGGGGTGGCTTATTTATCTCTTCTTAAATAGAAGCGTTGTGTTCAGCCTAGAATTCCTCTTTAGAAAAATTTAAAATGAAATTTGTTTGACAAGATTTTGAATATACCAAGCAACCCGTGGTCAACTTTGAACAAATCAGCTTTTAGTGACAATATTATTATTAATTTATTTCTAGCCAATTTAATTTAATACAAACGAAAGCCGTCCTTAAGTATGCGGACCATAGAAGTTGCTTTTTACTATTGGGAGTTTTGATTTTAACTAACGAAAGAACATCGTCCACCTGTTCGCTCTCTGTCCTTCGACTCCAGTCACGTACCATATTTAGTATTCAAGGGTACTAAGGATCAAATACGTCGATAGAGAAATTCTTTCATTTCAGGTTTTTCACGTTTACTTTGAGGTTTACTAGCTTAATTATTGAGCTAATACTTCCAAACGGGTAAAATCAATAGAAAACAAGTACAAATACTAGAAAAGAAGGATTTTATCCATTTTTCTTCGGGGCTTAGTAGGGTAAGAAATAAAAATGTCCGTCAAAAATTCGTCATTATATCCAAATTATATTAAATATATATTATTTAAACCTAACAAGTCTTGCAATGTTATTGGTACTGGCCAATAAGTGCCAGAATAACCTATGGATCACTACAAACCTTGCTAAACCTACCTCCACTAGAAATGTTTATACAAGGAGAGGCTAGGAAAAGCTCATTCAGGCTCCAAAAGCAATTAAATTGGAAAGGAAACAAACAATTCGGGCACACAACCGTAATTAACAAAATCAGAGACCCATATTAAAAAAGGGGACTGACTACATGGTCCCGGAATGAATCTTCACAACCTCCCACAAAATCTCAACCGACTATAAAGGAGAGGAAGAACACAGGAGAACATCGAATACAATGATATGGTATACGGATGGCTCTAAAACAAATGAAGGAACCGGATCAGGCGTTTTCTCTACAAGACCAAAATATGAGCAATCAAACTCATTAGGGAAGTACACCTCGGTCTTTCAAGCAGAAATACATGCCATCAATGCTTGTGCCCTGGAAAATTTTAAAAGAGGTTACACTCACAAAAAATCCTCATAAGATCAGACAGCCAAGCAGCTATGAAAGCACTGGCATGCACAAGAATTACATCAAAACTAGTCAGTGAATGCATCCAAAATCTCCAAAACCTGGGTGAACACAACAACTTAATAGTATCTTGGGCGCCAGGGCACAGGGGAATTTTGGATAATGAAAAAGCAGACAGACTGGCCAGAGGAGGATCCGCAAGACCATATGTAGGCCCCGAACCTATCCTTGGGATAACAAAAACAAACGTAGAGAAAAGTGGATAAACTCTAGCAGTGCTAGACATAGTAAACTTATGATGAAACAACCCTCACCAAAACTAGCAAAAACACTACTACAATTGGAGAGGGCAAATCTCAGAGGAGTGGTAGGACTACTAACCGGCCACTGGTATCTGAGAAAACATCTTCATAACATGGGCATATACAATAATGATCACATTTGCAGACTATGTAATGAGGAGTAGAAAACTGCCACTCATATCACCTTCGAATGCGAAGCAACGGCTCAATGGAGGTTCAATCTAACGTATGAAAACGACTCAGAGAACCACATTGAAGCAATAACTGTCAATGATTTGATACTTCTGAGAAAAAGATCAAGTTTATTGACTAAACTTAGGAACTAGGAAGGTACAGTAAGCCAGAAAGCTGGAGTGCCTGGGGTACACAAACCTCGCCTCCTAGTAGTCTTTTCCACCATACCATACCATACTATAAATGCCATTTTAAATAATTGTAATAAATTGTTATTTTGAATTGTACATTATATTTTGAATTATTCTTTTAAATTAAATGTAACGTAATTGTGATATGAAATGAAAATAAATTTTAATCAAGGACTTCGAAGTATCTTTGATTATGACTACAACATATTCACAGAGATTCGAGCCTGATAAGAGGCTTATTATACTCAGATAGGCATTTACAAAATGAAGTACATGTTAAATGTTCTTGCAAAAATGTTCTACAGTGGAAATTAAATGAAACGAGTAATTAAAAATATTAGGTGCCAAGTTGTAAGGACAAGAGATTGCCAAAGAAACACGATGGTGGAAGGGATGGGGGTAGGCAGATAGTGTGAGGAACAAACGAGGAAGGAACGACTGAACGCAGACGATCAATGTTTAGGAAGAAGTCAGAAGACTGAGAGCGTGTTGGATGGAGGTGTACAAACAATGTGCAGCAAAGTAGAAAGGAATGGGAAGAAGCCAAGGAAATATAACCACGTCACGATGTGTACAGATCAGAGTCTTGGGACGAAGAAAAAAAAAAACATAGGAAACAACACAAGACATTTATTTTCAAGATCCCCAATGAATTGCCTGTACACAATCTATAATTAAAGGGAAGAAAGTAAACTAGCAATTTGTCCACTTACCCATGGAACCAGAACCCTAACTAGATATACCGGAGTGTGCTGGAACTGGACAAACATGTTGAGAAAGAAACACCCAAACATTGGGCAACACTCCAATTATGAGGCAAGATAAGAGATTTACAAGTCTCTCAAAAAAGAAGACGAAGAATCTTCTCTCTCTCAACAGACAGGATTTAAGGCTTGATAAGGCCGCTGTAATTATAATCTGAAGAAGACGAGGAGAGCAGAAACATAAACATCCCGACTCATTAGAAAGAACCAGAAAATCCACACGTATTCTTTGTGAAGTGAAGCGTTAGCCTGTTTATGGTATAGCCACTCTGGTAGGACATTTCTCACACCACAAGAGGTCCGCGAAGAGGCAACAAAGAAAGTCCTTAATCGTAAGCCTTCTTGCCACAGAGCACAGAGGGGAATCTCCTCTACACCTCAGACATCCCACTAAACCGTCTTCCCTCCTTTAAAGACGACACAGGCGTGCTTTCCTCTGATCCCGATTGTGCAATTGCCTCGGAAGAGCTCCAGGCGCACGTCCAACGAATAGCCAAATGGTGTAAACTTCGGAGGATAAAAATCAATGAAAAATGTTACGTTTAAAAACCACCGGTCTTAACGGGAATTGACACATTCAAATGAAAAGAGAGGATCGAACAGACGCATCGGACTTCTCTATAAACTAGTCGGACTGAAATCTAACTCGTCAACATACGGAACATACTGACTAGAACTGTGTGGCACTTCTAAACTTACCAATATCCCACGAATTCAGTCCTTCCAATCCAAAGTTAGCAAAATCATAGTCAACGCTCTCTACTTACTCAAAATATCCTTTGTAAATAAATTAATTCTCACCCAATTTTCCACATTCCATGAAAAACTATCATCACATCCTAATACATTAGCCCGATCCATGCCCAACATTGTCACGACATTTCACAACGACACCCGCATGCCCAGCACCATAGGATGTTATGGAACCCTTATAAATTTTGAAAAAGCTCATGAATATGAAGTTATCTTTGCCGATCATCACAGAAATCATTCGCTAAATTATATGTCCGTATGTGGTCCTGACTGGGTATTGTATTATTTTAATGCTTCATGGTACGGTTTATGAGAGCAGGGTTTTAAGAAATACACTGACAAGCAAAAAATTCCACCCAATTTATTTTTTTCCATTTTCTCAATAACAGAAAATTCAGCCCTTAATATTTCTCATTGTTCTTATCAATAAATATTTGTATATGACTATGTTTTAATATTACAATATCAATTAGAAGTAAACACATTTAATCCTCAATACAAAACAAGGATAAAGCGGTTTTCGATGTTTACTTTTTACAGAATTTAAAATGTTTGTTTATTCAATAGCATTTGAATTCTGAAGCGAAAAACTGTTTGGTTTTCATCTGTTTCTTAATTTCAATGTTTAAATTTAAAAATGCCAGTTCTGAAGACGTTACGCGTGGTATGGCACTTACTGATGCTGGAAGTTCCTTCAAGTATGCGGCTATTGCCATCGGAGTTCCCTACGAAACTTTGCGAGACGCTGACGTTTTCGAGAAACTAGGTCCATAGAAGACACGGTTCTAGACGCCCTAGGGCAACCGCTTTTTGACTGAGAATTTTACAAAACCGTCACTTAAGCGAAATGAAAGGTACGTAGCCTGGAATATTCCCCAGAGCCAACTTTTCAACTTAGATCAGTGATGGCGTGGGTGGGAATTTCAATGGAGAGTCACACAGAGTTGGCTGTTGTTCCTGGAGGTTCTTTGACGGCCAGTCGGTATGTGGATGAAATTTTGGAACATCAACGTTGCCTATCCTCGATGAAATCATCGACAATCTGAATGACGATAATGCCCGCCCATATGTCGTTAGAATACTACAAACATACCTTTAACAGCATAACGTCAGGGTCTTAGCCTGGCCAGCCCGTTCTTCCGACTAGAAACCCATTGAACATTTATGGGATAACCTCAAAAGATAAGAGCACGTCTATTACTTCCTGATGCACTCCACAATCTCGAAAGGACTGTTCGTAAAGAATGGGCTTCACCTTCAGCAAAGAGACATTTCCAAACTGATAGAAAGTATTCCGAAGCGTCTTCGAAAATAGCAAGAGGAGAAAATAGGCGATATTGAAATGTTAATTACCAATCTAATTAAAACAAATTTTAACAGTTCATTTTTTTTCCTTAGCAATTTAATTTTTAAATTTTTTTAGACTGACTCAATTAGTAAACGTTAAAAACCGTGAAACTTTGATTAATATCTAAAAATATATATAAATCAAGTGATATTACAAGTGGGTGGAATTTTTTGCTAGACAGTGTAACCTTTCAAGGTAGGTGACTGCACTTCTAATATTTTCCTGTAAAATTGTAATTTTTTTACAACTGTAAACTTTTTTTTTGGTAACTGTAAAACACTTGTACCTGTAGAATGGTAAACTTGTAACTTATTATATGAAACAACCCCCTGGAGGGAAAGTGAAGTGGTGTATAAGGGGTTGGATGCTGATTTTGGATGGAGACTATTCGGGAACAGTATTAAAGTTTGAATGGACACTGTGGAAGAATCAATTTTAAATAAAATGGCCCTTACTGTGTATTGTTCTTAACTATCCGCATTTGATGCATAAAGCTCATAATAGGTTGAAGGATTTTGATTGAAGGAGAGGTTACAACCACATCTCTCGATATGAATTGTAAGAGCGAACCGATCAACCGCCAATGCGACCTGACTTTACAATAAGAAGTTAGTTTTCTAACGAGCAAAAAACGTGAATTACATCACAACTAAATATTATTTTAATAAACACTGCACAAAAATAGGATTAATAATGAATTGTCAGAAAAAGTCTGAAAAAGGCTTTAAACTTTAAACTAATTTGGAACACCCATTGTAAATCATAAAAAATTGAAGTATGGTTTTTGATGCATGGAAAAGGAGAGTAAGATGGAGCAACAATGCAAGGTGACTAATTTTTGACTTGAGTTTGTAGCCATTATACAAAACAGTAACCGCAACTGCAGCAATGACAGTTTCACTATTGTCCGCCATGAATGGTAATAAGTTAAGGACATGGGTACCGCATGGTAAATACTTATTCGCTGTTTACACATAATCTGGCTGATTGTATGAACCCCGCAAGTATGTACACATAGGCAGGCTATTTGGTGAATACCGATACAAGCGACTCAAGTGTTCGGCAGCAATCAGCATTTGGTGATTACTGCATGTCTGAAGCCACCTTTATAAAATAAACACTCCTTACGTGAGTATGCTATTGAATGGACAAAAATATTTGTATACCAATCTAACATAAAGGTGTGAGAGTGTGCGGAACTTCCCGCAGAACTCAAGCAATCTATTTTGACAGTTGGTCCAGTTTGCTTCATAATGTGAGTTCTTGCACTTGAAAACATGATAAGGTTTTATATGTTAAATGTTTTGTTATGGAATATTTACTATGTACTCATTTTGGTTAGTTATGAATAAAGGAATATAGTTTAAAAAAGCCTTAGAATTTTCTTTAGGCAAGACTATTGATATCATATGCCTCCTTGTGTAAGACCACTTTTTTACACATTGCTTTATTATTGCTTCTGTTTATCGAAATAATTTCACAAATAAACAGTTTTTATACCAACAATAAATCTCTCCTGATTGAATTAATGTAATTGATGTTATAAATTAGTATCGTATATTATAAAAATATTCCTTATTATAACCGCAGACTCATTGGACTAGCAAGGTGGACAAGGTGGCTAAGGCCGGAACATCTCAACCTTCAGACTTAACTAACCACTGCAACCTGAACCTCTGCTGCTAAAAAGGAAAAAATGTAGTCACAGTGGACTAGATGAGCAGAGGAGCTCTCACATGTTGAGATGGTTCGATGATCTGACTCATAGAAAAAAATCATCCTCACACAATTAAGGAGAGCAGATTCACACATGAACACTTACTTTTGGGTAAAAACTGTACTACGTGCCTGGCTGGTGGAGAAAAGTTGCAACACTTTGCCTACAAATAAATATATATTGAATTGTGCTTGAGCACAGCATGAGTATCAGGGTTGCCTGTTGGAGGAAACAGGGTTGTTTGTATACTAGCTTTTACCCACGATTTCATCCTCACGGTACTTTGTTGTAAAGTCTCTTTCTAATGATATGCATTCTAGTATAATGTTTTGTTTCTCAATTCTTCTCTTCTTCAGTTCACATTTGTCTATACATGGTAAAAATTTGTCCACATGATTCCCTTAGAGTAGGAATTTCAAAGAAATATTTTCTTTCTTGAAATTTCACCCCTTTAGCTCCAGCAGTTTGGTTTTTGTGTTAACTGTCATACATGGAACTGTTTTCCATAATAGATATTTGTATAGTGGACATATTGTTTTGTACCATAGTGTGTCTGAAGAATAAATGTGTTTATTGAGGACTTAATCAACCTTCAAATTGAGAGCCTCAATTAGGTTAGTTATCCAATTGGTGTAAAGTGTAATGGAAGAATATCAGGTACTCCATCACCCTACCTAATTGAATGGTTAAGAAAGAATGTATTTAAGAGTCAATGTGAGTGTGAATGGGTATGAATTTAGAAACAGATTGATTATGTTGGGGCTGAAATGATCTACCTGTTTGTAGTCCCTGAAGCTATTTGTTGGTAACTTTAACCTTGATGTACTCATAACCGAACTGATAACAAGTCCATCCTCATAACCTTCCTGAATGACTAAATCCCTCCTAACTCTCCTGATAACCTTTCTTACAACTGTAGTTAATGGAATCCTGCTTAAACTATCTCAAAAATTTCTTCTTCTCAACAACCCTTCTTTGGATTGGCAGTGGCTTAAGAATGGAATGGCAATCCCTATTTGTAATTCCATGTTTCACTTCTTTAACCCAAGCAGTTCTGGCTCTTTAATGTTCACTTCCATCACCTTGGACACATTTTCTTCCCCGTTGAATATAGCATCGGTCTTCCCAAGAAAGCATTCTACAATCAGCAATTCCTTTCCTTTTCCAATCTCTAAATTCTCCTTTTCTGGTGGACAGTGACTACAACGACGTGTGGTAGAGACTATTGTCATTTCGCTTGAACAAAAACAATATTGCTTGGGAGTCCAAGAGACATCCAAGCTTTTCACTGAGAATGGTACCTGGGTTTCCTGTGGAAACTCAAGAAGTTTCTTCCCAGTACCTTTTATCTTATCCTCCAATCTTACCTGACAGACCGATATTGTCGTGTCTGTGAGGGAACATCCATTTCCTTGTACATTCCAATAAAGCCTGGAGTTCCTCAAGGAAGTATCCTTGCTCGATCCTCTTTAGAATTTACAACACTGACATTCCTACTTCCCCAAGAACACCCATCTCCACATTTGCTGATGACATGGCTATCCTCACTTGACACTCCTAATATATCCTAAGCTCCTATCTACAAAGTCACTTCACCATATTAAAAGACTGATACCATAATTCCAGAATCAAAGTGAACAAAAGCAAGTGTGCTCAAGTCACTTTTGCACTAAGAAAATCACTTAATCCTCCATTACAACTGACTGGCATACATATGCTGGTGATGCATTAAACATGTACATTAATAAAAGACTGATGTTGAACCACAGCCTCACCTGAAATGACAAGACATGAACCACCATTACAAAATCCTACTGAAGACTACTCGACCTACTATCTCACCTAACCTAACCCTTAACAACCAACTGCCCATTTACAAAACTCTCATTCATCTGATATGGACCTAAGGAATGGAAGTGTGGGGCACAACTAAACATTCCAATTCATCCTATATTCAATCTCTTCACATCAAAATTCTAAGAAAAATCTTTAATATTCCCTTCTTCTTGTCAAATAAAATTGTTCACACTGACCTTCTTATTACATTTGTTCAAAACCTTATAAGAACAAAAATTCAATACAATTGGGACCCATTTTCAATGCCTACTCCTCCTTCACAATTTACACCTGTGATTCAACTAACCTAATTGCGGGTACCTAATTCAACTAACATAACTCCGAATTATATAATCAACTCTCTCACACTCCACATTCATCTAATAAATACATTAACTCGGAACAAACACTATGATGTACAAAAATATCACCATCATAAATATAATAATAGAACCTTTTTTCCTCCAAGAATAGGAATAGGGAACTCAGATGCTCCCTGCCATGCTCAAGCACAATTCTCATATCAGATGATATTGTTACTTTCTATTTAGGAAAAGAGTTGTACCCTTCAATTATGCGAGGCAAATTGAACGACCTCTAACCGGACACATATGCGCTTTTGCTCAAAAATAAGTGAATCACGGATAGTCTATTCTTAATCGGTGAGGATGGCTCAGATTCTACAGATGAAATCTCTGACAGCTACCTATTAACAATGCTCTTGATACTTGCTCCTCTGATGGATGATCTAGCCCAGTGGTCGGTAAACTGCAGCTCGTGAGCCATATGCGGCGCTTTGACTTCTTGGCTGCGGCTCTTTCACTAATGTTTAGTGCAGACACAGAGTGAAAATATGATAGGTGCAAGGAAGAGGATTGTCGCTATTTTGAAAGAAAAAATTAACCAAGAGATACTTACTTACCATTGTACCAGGAAGCGCTATGTGTGCAGTATTTTCTGAAGATATTTGTTCAGCAGGTTCAAAGACTTTAGTAACAACAAAGTGACGCTAACCTTTGTTTAAAAAAAACCTCTGAATTTTATGGTAACAGAAATTAATTTTTTGCCCTTTAATGTTGATATTGGCAGCTTTGAAATACAGTTGCTGGATTTAAAAAAATAAAGAATTTTGGAACTTAAAATTCGAGCATCTTTAAACCGATTTACAGCTATTGGAGAAAATAAATGTTAAATAAGTTTACACAACAAACAGTCTTCTTTGAAAGATCTGGTGAGGGAAGATATGTTGATCTTGGATGATGATCAACTGAAGAAACTAGCATTTGCTGTTCTTTCCTTATTTGGGTTAAAATGTTAATGCGAACAATCATTTTCAAGCATGAACTTTATCAAGGGTAGGTTAAGAAATCAGCTTATCGATGAGAACTTGGAATTGTGCCTAAAATTAAAAACAATATACAAATCTGATTTACCCCCTACTTTTCACGGCCATTGATCACATTAGTTGAGTATTTGTAGTTTTTTTAAGGATATATTTTATATTATTTAACTTGTTATATTTTTAAATAAATATTGTTTTTATATAAGAATGATACCAAGTTTTATTTAATGTACCATTGGTTAAACTATGATATACTCAGGAAAGGCAAGCTCTTGAGTGTACTTTTAATTCGAATTATCTCCATAAAATGTCTATTAAAGCAAAGCTTAAGTTTAAAAACGGCTATTTGAATAAACTTCAATTTTGTATTTTTGATTATATTTGGCTCTTTGGGATGGTAAGTTTGCCAAACATCGATCTAGCCCATTAATGCTGTGCTGCAACATTATTTAATTTTTTTCCATTTTTAGCATTAGAGGGTTGGATCACATTGGTCAAGTTGGGAGGTTGAGATAACCTGGCCATAGCCGCTTCATCTGTCATGCTAGTCCAAAAATTTACTGATATAACAAGAAATATTTTTATATTACATAATACTACTTTATAATATAAATTATATAAATATTCCATAAATTTTTTTAACCTAGATAAGTGTCTTATGTTTTCCAGTACAAGCCCTCAAACGGTCAAACAAATTGAACAAAATATCAAAATAGAGTGCTTGAGTTCTGTGGGAAGTTTCGCACATCCTCATATCTTGAAAGTCCTCCACTGGGCCCATTCATACTTTCAAACCGATCTCAAGGCGTCTCCAACCCAAATCAGCCTCCATCCTCTCTCTTATCCATAACTTCACAGTCCTGCCAGGTCTCAAGGTCTCAACCACTTCCCATTTTTGCTGTTACATTAGTGACTTCTTAAAATGTAAAAATCTAAAATTTTGTTCTCATTACCTTTATGCAAATGACTCTCAATTTTTTTTCTTCTTTCCACTTTCTGTCTTACAGCTGAAATTCAGAAGGACATAAACTAACTCCTCATAGAAAACTCCGAGGTTATCACATTTGATACCAGATTTTTGCATTCCTTGTCTTCTATCCCCTTGTTAACGAGCAAAGTCCTAGTTTTTAAATTTAATTAAATTAATTTGTTAATAAGGTTGGGGGTTGATGAAAAATTGTAACAACCCTTTCATCAACTGCAAACTAAATAGAACTGTAGTTGAACCCATGTAAATTACAGACAAACCTTGGAAAGTGTGCTTTTTCCTATAAGACTAAACACTTTCCTCGGTCCTTTGCGGACCTCTTTTGGTGTGAGAAATGTTCTACCGAAGTGGCTGTACCACAACTGGGCTAACGCTTCACATTCATAAAAAATAGGTACCGATGTCTACGGTTGCTTGCAAAAAAAATTGGTGCAAAAAAAAAATTAAATTCGCATAAGGCTGAAAAAAAATTAGTCTTACTTTATGGTATATTTGTACAATACAATTATATTTTAACTAAATTATAAAAATATAAAGGCATATTTCATTCATTTGTTCTCACAAATCAATGTTATCAGTGTATGGTAATGTCCAATATTGATACTTTTACCAATAATTTCTAATTATACATTGTACTTAAATATAATTAAATATTAAAATGGCAATTGTCCTGTGATTATATCATCGATGGTCACATTGCTTAAAGCCTCCCTGCTGTGTTTAATAATCCTTCTTTCAACCAATGAGAGAACTCTGTTTTTAAACATAGCGATTACCCAGGTGGTTATTGTTGAGACGATGCTATTGATAATTCTTCCCAATCCAGTGATCCTTACTTTAATCTTCCTGAATAAAAAGGAAAAATTCTTTAATAACAACGCATGTTATGAAAAATCTTGTTTTTACAAAATTCCTCTGAAATATAAATTTAACGGTATTCAAAACAATATTACTTTTTATATGAGTGTTTATATATTAATATCAATTTATTTTTCAACTATTACACAGTTAGTTAATTTGATATATATAAATGGTGAGAATGCTTGGTGGAAAAATTATAATTTAATAAAAGGTTTGTAAAATTGTAATGGTGGCTCCTGGAGATTTACTAATATGAACTTAATGGAAGAATGACTGAAGGAAATAGTCGTACAATTATTGAAAATCCACTAGTTTACATGGTTCGCTTGACCAATTAATATCTTTCAATTAATTTAAGTTTTTAGACGAGGTAAAAGTCAGCATCACAAGCGGGATTCGAACACTTGAAAAACGGCAAAATAGGAGGGAAAATTAAAAAAAAAAAAAGGTGGGGGTTGAGATGGGAAGTGTCCGAGTGGACCGTGTTCACGACAGCTTAAGTGGTAGAGCAGCGGTGTATCTAGCCGCAGATTGTGGGTTCGAATCCCGCTCATGTCACTGACTTTTTTTTATCTCAACTAAAACCCTTAATTAATTGAAATATTATTGAAAATGGCGTTTGTAGGATTCTTAAAAATTCAGAGCTGTTTGGCCAGCCAAATGTACTAGCCTGTGGAGTACCTTAAAGAGGTTGGAAGTAAGAGGAAAAGTGCAGGATAGAGCTTCACTTTCAGCTAGTTTCACGTAAAGTATCTTATTGGGATTGCCTTAAAAAGTAAAATGATAGAAAAACGCAATTACCCTGCATGGCAAATTCTAAATCGATCCAAGTAAATTTTCCTTGTGTCGCCGAAATCGATGTGTATCACTATACGTACTGCTATGGGTGCGACGAGCGTTTCAATAGCTCCTGATGGCCCGATTCCGATCAATTCTGCTTTGTATCTCAAGTAATTAATCTGTAAACGTACATATCGTCAAAACTGAAATCTCAAGAAATAAAAAGCGGTAAAAAAGAGCAGGTTATTTTCACAAAAATGCATTTTTGTATCCCAGTCTTTTAAACGAGGTTGTCAAGAAAATAACTACGTTTTAAAAATAATGAATGCTGAACTCATTTACTCAGTTTACATTATTATTACTGTTTTCAACTTTTGAACCACACTTTAAAGGTTTTAACTCCATTTAATATGTTAATATAAAACCTTTATTAATATCAGAAAGAAGCTGATCGACCATAAAACACCATCTTAGTTGCTTTTATCTTTATTTTTAAATAAATGGGACGAATAAATCAAAGAACAAACAGTAATTTTCATGAAAATTGCCAGGCTCGCCCGCACAAAGATTCAAGGATAAAATATCTCGTGGGACGGGACTTTACGCCATTAACTTATACTTAAGCCCAACGCTCATCGATGAACTTTGTTACGACTAGCATCTGGGTAAAAAAAGGAAAAGTGTACTCTTTCATCATGATAATGCCAGGCCCCACGTGGGATTATGGACCAAAGAAAAGTTAGAAGTTTCGACCCATCCCCCCTACCCTCCGGATACCCGTCGTCCTAAATAAAACATTTAACTATTGTAGTTATTGAAATAATCGTTCTTTGAAACCAAAGGAATTCGGTCGACATTTTTTGAAATTAGTTACTTTTATCTCTTACGTTATCTTTATCTCTTAAGAGTGAAAAGAGGATTACAAACATTTTTTGTATTAAGCCATTAAGCATAGCTTTTAACATAAAACTTCCAAATTATGAGAATGTTTATTGAAGGCCGTTTTGTTTCACTGATAAAAGTTCTTGTTTCCTCAAAGAGCGGGCGCTATATTTTTTAGAAATATGGGAAATCTTTTTTCCCTCTATCCCTCTCGATCTTAGCTTTTCTCTTCTTGACATTATCACGTTTTTCACATTTTAAACCTAATCATTTCCTCTTCTTTTTGGAATTAAGTTATGTTGTAGCGTATTACGGTACCAATACTCTCATTTCTTTATGTTATTACCTGCCGGTATTTACCTCAGGGCCTCGTCATTTATGTATAAAATGAAAAAAACACAAATACATAGAAAGGAGCAAAAAAGTGATAGTCTGGTTAGCATTCACTCGATTCCAGAGTACTCGATATTTCTCGGGTATTGGAGATATGCCCATTACATTCACACACCAGGCTTCCTTCATAATATTTCAGAGTGCTGATATTCCTTGGCGTAAACCCCTACAGGACACTTATAAACCACGTCCACTCATTCATTCATACTACCCCAGAGTACTCCATATTATTGTGGGATATGCCCCTCTTTACAAGATTTTATTGACTGGGAGTTGTATTGAGAGAAGCTGTGAAGAAGGTATGAGACCGAGACCGTGCGAGTGGCGCCGTTGGTTGTGGTGTGTGACAGAGTAAACCGTTGACTGACGTCACAGAGGCCGAAGGTGCATGTGGATTGCAGCAATTAGCCGAGAGCAGAGTTTGGCGTTTATAGCCAAGTCGGCTGTGTATAGAAGGCGAGAATCAGGCTCAAGCCGCGAGTACCCTTGTTGTCGTCGACGGTGTTCCGTTAGTGATAGCTCGTCGGTTACATTAGTGATTGGTGAGATCCCGTCGGGGTTGATGAGTATGATTCCAGCTGGGCAATGCCCCTGCTTTTATAGGGAAGAGTTCTACTTTGATTGGCTGGAGACTGAAAGGAGAGAACATTCCATAAGTGGTAGTGGCATCTAGCGTGAACGCGTTATCTACAAGTGGCCACTACAAGCTAATAAATTACATTCACACATCAGACTTCGTTCACCCTACCTCAGAATCCATCCGATAATCTTTGGGGTAATTGTGGATTTGTCCCTCCATTCACGCTGGTAATTACCTTCGTACATCTCAATTCATTTACACTACCTCAGCGTACATCCGATTATTTTCGAGGTAATTGGGGATATGCTCCTTCATTCACGCTGATAAATTACTTCCACCCTTCATACTTCGTTCACATTACATTTCTCTGCGTAATTAGGATACATCCCTTCATTCACAGTTGTTAATCATAATAGCACATTTTTTCATACTACCCCAGTGTATTATTATTAATAATTTTTAAGGGCGTTTAAGGGTCTTGGTATTATTTATTAATTTTTTATAGTCGGAGTAATTTAGGGATATGCCTCCTATTTAGGGTAGTAAATTACTTCTCTTAATTAATTATTCTTTTTATGAGAGAGATTCGAACCCTCAACCTTCGGCTCAATACGCGACTGCTCTAACAACTTGAGCTATCTTGACTTCGATCCGCTCGGACACCAACTCCCTATCCTTACCTACGTTTAATTAGGATTGTATTTTCACCAACTTATGAAGTGGCCACGGGGAGCTGTTAGTGAATGATGCTTGTTTTACTTATTAAATATTAATCCATTATGTTTAGAAGTCTAATTGACCAAATTACTTCTTTCAATTAATTAGTCTTTTTATGTATGGTTGATATGAAATGGGTTCGAACCCCACTCGTGGCACTAACTTTTTCATCTCAACCTTACATAAAAATAATAACTAATTGAAAGAAATACTTTGGTCAAGTAGACAACTAAACATAACGTAGTAATAAAGTAAATACACTATACACCAGAGTACTCGCTATTTATAGGGGTATTTGAGAATAAGCCCTTTCACCATTCTCACTAATATATCACATGCTCATTATTTATTCATATTTCTCCAGAATATTCGATATTCCTTGGAGAAATTACATACAAGCCCCTCCAGTCACGCAAATAAATACATTTTTTCTCAATAAATAACGCAAACATGAAGGTACAACAAATATCTTTATATGATTAAAAATGTTTATGGCCTTGAGATATTATATCAGCTATTTATGCTTCCCGCCGTGTTTCAAGGCCGCTCGTAGGTTCGGTTTGTTATATTACTTAGAAAGAGAAACAGCACGACAGATAAGGCCACGTGGCAGGTGCGGTCGAAAAACACCTCATCGGCTCATCCCCCTCGGTCGATGTGACCTCCTACAGGGACTCACGTCGCCCCAGGTTTTCTTCAAAACGTGTCAACCTATAAAAAATATTAAGTTTTTATTTAACCATAACTCATTAATAATTCTTTTAAATTTTACAATAATTACGGCTTTTTTAATTTTTACCCACGTACAAACAATAAATTATCGAAGCTGTATCAATGATTTCAAACTTTAACGTGCAAATTTTAATGTGAGCTTAAAAACTGATCAACATGCAAAGAAAATTGAAAGAGTACTTTTTTTAAGCATAAACTCTGAAACATTGCAATAATTACAATCCTTTCAATTCGCGTAAAAAAGTTGAGGTGGTAACCTACGGTTTCAATTTTTAAAATTATTTTTATTAGTTGCACTGCCTCCTGGTCTGACAGGTCTATCGGATTTGTTTATAACTAACTATTTGCTCAATGTGTATTCTGTACAGATAGCAATAAATAAAATAAATATATATTCATTTTTATTAATTATTTAAATTGATCATAACTATCCTAACTAATCTTAAATTTTTTTTGCAAAATCTAAGGTGACGTTTTTCTGAAACTTTCAAATAGTTTTCACCATTTTTATAAAATCAATTTGGTTTGATGGATCTGCAAATGAAAATGTAAATTACCTCTGGAAAAACACAATTTTCAATTTTAACTTTTTTAAGACGAGGAGCCCCTCTGCACTCTTCCCCGCAAACTCCCGGGCCGGTCTTTTGTTTTACAGCCCACTTATCCCGGCCGTGCGGCGGCCCTGGGGTTGGCGAGCCAAGGCCCCTCTTGTTTTGTATAATATTAAAAAAGAAATTGCGGCCATTGTTCCTACAAAGTTTCAACGTGTCATTTCCCGGTGATTTGAAACGACATTATAAAAGGAAATTGAAAAGAAAAAAAGTTCGGCGCAATAATATCAATATTTTGATTATTACCGATAAGAAGTTATATTGCCGCCGTTCCATGCCAAAATATTTTATTAAGTGTTTTTCTTCACGACAGGTGCCGTCATGTTTGTTCGGTGCTTTGGAGACGTGATTGTCGCCAGAGCAAGGCAATCAACCTTTACACCGGAGATAGCAAGACGAAAAAGGTAGGTGGAATTTTAGGTATTTTTCTACTAGTCGATTGGTATAATTTTTTATTTATAAGGTTATAAGCAAGGGAAGATGCTTCGTTATCAGATTGTAAATAACGCAAAACTCGTTCTTTTCCAATTTGACACCATTAAAATAAAATTTTTGGCTCGTACACCCTGCGGTCTTGCGATTCCGACGATCGCCCCTTGCGTTTTGATTTTTTCTTGCTACCCGCCTGCTACCAAGTCCTTATATGTGATAAAACGATATTTACCTGACTAATATGCGAGTTTTAAAGTTTTTAGTTGAGATAAAAATATAGAGCAGGATTTAAAAGGTGGGATTGCGATGGGAAGTTAGTGTCCCAGGGGAACGAGGTCACGATAGCTCAAGTGGCATAGAAGCCGCGTATATAGCCGAAGGTCGTGGGTTCGAATCCCGTTCATGACACTGACTTTTTTATCTCAACTGAAAACCTTAATTAATTGAAATTTATTACTTGATCAAGAGTACCACGAAACTAGTAAATTTTTATTTAAGTTTTATAGAGGGAACGTGTACGATGCTTCGTAAGCAGATTGTAAATTAAGCAAAACTATGCCTTTCAAATTTGGCACAATTAAGATAAGCGGACAATTCAAGTGCCACAAAATTACTTGGAAAAGCCGGGAAAATTGAACGTACGATATTTTAATATTGTTATCTCCGCTCACAAGAAGTATTTTAAAAAACTCGGAATTGATTCTAGGGTAGGATGTGAATAATGGAACAGTAAAGCTTCGCGACTGCGGAACACTTTGTGATTTTCCAGCCGCTTACACATTCTATCAGTCACTGGGAAAATTTCTATTGATTGAATGTGAGCCAGTTAAGTGTATTTCTACGAGGGATAGATTTTTTTAAAAAATTTTAATTTATGGATTTACGGACTGGAAGCGTGGGATTGAGCCAAGCATATCCGCATTCAATATGCCCAATCCTTAATCCCACAAAAAATACCTAAGTTACATTTTATGTATCAAACACATACAGGCTTAACTATTCGTTTCGAACGTGATGAAATCCTTTCTCGTCACAGCAAATTTTTACAAACCCTCCCAACCACTGTTCAACACATCATAAACTAAACAATACAACAAATTCCCTCAAGCCCTCATCTGAATACGATGAGCGCGAGATGTCCTAGGAAGTGATGATGATGATAATGAAAGTGATAATGGCACAAGTATTAATTAGACAAATATTTTAATACCATTGGAGTACTACCAATGGAAGTTTTCTCTACTCTTATTTTTAGTTTTGTACATATTTCTTTTTCCATTGTTATATTTTTCCTATTTGTAGGTAGTTGTAATGTACTGCAAGTAGAAAACCATTTTTTCCCTAACAAATCTTGTTTCATCATAGAGAGGACGCTATATTTTAGAAATGTGTGCAATTTCCTTTTTTCTAACCCTTTCTTTCTTAGCTTTTATTTACTTGTTTTTCTACTATTTTTCGCCTTGTAAACCTACTAATTTCTTCTCCTTTCTCGAGCAAAGTTATGATATTTTGTGATAGTAACCAAATCTCTCTTTTTTAACCTATTGCAGGCCTCTCTGTACCTCAGGTCCTCGTCAATTGAAGATAAAATAACTAAATAACAAACATTAATGCATAGAGACAAGATAAAAACACACACGAAAAAGTTTGGTCAGCATTCACGCTACCGAAGAGCATACGATTTCTTTGAGGAAAGGGATAAACACCTCTATTCGCGCTAATACATACATTCACACAGCAAACTATGTTCTCACCTCTCTATTTCCCCCCGGAAAACTGTGTATAATCCCCTTCATTCACGCAAATAAATTACTTAAACACACATTTATTCGCACTACTCTAGAGTAATCCATATTCCTTGGTAATTTGGGTATACACTGCCATTAGAAATTACATACACACCACAAATCGTTCACACTACCACAGAGTAATCGATATTTTTCGAGTAATTGGGGGATCAGCCACTCTATTCGCACAAATAAACATTCGTTCCAATGATAACAGAGAATAAAGTTCCATATACAGTTAAAAATATTTATACCCCTGAGATAATAGAACATTGATCTTCTCCTTAGGCTGCGCTTAGGTCATTTACTAAGACATTAGACATTAGAAGGTGTCCTTGTGTGATCTTGGTGTGACCTATGCACAACCTGGTAAGTATGACCTTGGATTACTAGTATGAAAGAATTTTGAAATCTAAAATATTTTAGCAAATTAATTAAGGTTTTTAGTTGAGATAAAAAGCGGAATTCGAACCCACGACCTACGGCTTGATACGCCGATACTCTACCACTTGAGCTATTCTGACTTTGATCCCCTCGGGCACTAACTCCCCCATCTCTAACTCCCCGCACAAGTACAACCTTTCGAATTTTCCCCCTTTTTTAATATTTTTCAAATGCCGTGTAATCAGGATTCGTCTACACAATTAGTTAATTTGTTATGTGTAAATGGTGAGAATGCTAAGTGGAAAAATTATAATAAAAAAAGTTTCGTAAATTATAGTGGTGGGTCCTGGAGATTTACCAATATGAACTTAATGCAAGAATGACTGAATGAAGTAGTCGTAAGATTTTGTTTTACGAGGGTTCGCAACAGCAGAGGTCATATAAACCATCAGGGTGCCGGTGTTTTTTTTTTTTTTTTTTTTTTTTTTTTTTTTTTTTTTTTTTTTAAAGCCCATTTGTAAGTATTTGTATGTATATTCGAATGCGGGGCTGCTGGATTCGAACAGTGATGAGCGCCGTGTCAAAGACTGAACCTTTCAGCCCACCGACGCCTGCCCCCACCACGTAACAATATTGAAAATTCACTAGCTTTCGCGGTCCGCTCGAACAATTAATATCTTTCAACTAATTAGGGTTTTTAGTTGAGATAAAAAAAGTCAGTGTCACGAGCGGGATTCGAACCCATGATCTTCGGCTAGATACGCCGCTGCTCTACCTCTTGAGCTCGGACACTAACTTCCCACCTCAACCCCTCCTTTTGAATTTTCCCTCCTTTTTGCCATTTTTCAAATGTTCAAATTCCGCTTGTGGTACTGACTTTTACCTCAACTAAAAACCTTAATTAATTGAAAGATATTAATTGATCAAGTGGACCACAAAACCTAGTGAATTTAATGAACTTTTAGTAGATTTTGACAAATGTTGAAGTCGATATTTGAAACAAAAGTCATATCGAAAAATTTTAAATTGGTTTTAAATTTAGAGATAAATTATTAATTAGACCTATGAAGAATATATATTTCTAAACAATGACAGACGACTGTATTGTAGCTTTTTCTAAAGTAAAAATACAGTAAATTTTGGTACTATGTCAATTAGGTTACAGATTTAATAAGGAGTTTAAAATGAAAGATAAACTTGAAAATAAATGAGAAAAATGTAAGAAAAAATCTGCCCAAAAAATTTGACTTTCTCCTTTGTGCTGTTTCACATTCGTTTAATTTTTAACATAAAGTTAATTAAAGATTCTCCGTATATATTTTTTTTATTTGATCTTCATTCTCTACGGGTCCGGTGTAACAAGAGTCAGCCATTCTCCCGCGTATAAATTCAGGACACGAATTTTAGTGGATTTATGCGTCGTTATGCAGGCAAGTTATACTCCCAAAGTTCTGAAGGCTTCAATTAGAAACGACCAGCTACGCTTATCAATATGGATACGTCGAAGTCCATCGTTTAACTTAAAGGTTTTACATCGGAATAAATTTCACAGACGCTAAGCTTTCACTCGAGAAAAGGAATTTATGTTAAAATCATTATACATAATTTATTTATAGTCTCTCACATATTACTATATTATTAAATAATAATGACAACCCATTATAATTTTAAAAAACAAGAGATGAATCCAGACGAGGTCGAAACACTTTTTGGCTTCGTATGTACCCCATCTCTTCTTTATTACTACCATTTTCGTGTATCTTGTTTTTCTGCCACTCACTGTTTGAAAAACCAGTCACCACTCATAATCAGGGATTAAGGTGGCGGGTTCGCCAGATGGGAAAATAATAAGGCTTGGCCAGTAAGGTCAGAATTTGATCGAAAGCTTAGCCTGGAACTTTTGGAATCGTGATTATTGCTTGTAGGCACAAAGGATGTTGATGGCGTTCTGGATAATAAGGTTAATGGCGTAGTTGGAATCTTTGACAATTTATCGAAGAACTTTTGGATATTGGACGGCTTAGTGAAATCCCAGTTCTATGCCATGTGTCCAAAGTGGTCCCAGCAACGTCTTGCATAAGTTTAGTTGGGTTTTGACAACCAAAACAATTTCACCCTTGAAAAATCTTCGTACTTGTCCAAGCCTTCTTTAAGTTGTTGTCTCTTAAATGTTGGGTGGGGATTCCACGTTAAAACAATAGCTCTTGTTGATGCGCAGTTTTTCCTCATTCCGTCATTCTGGAGATTGTTTGAATACCTTCCCATAAGTGCAGATGATACGATACATAGGAAAATCAACATACAAATGAAAAACATGATGGGACAAAGAATGTTCTCTTGTGGGACGCCGGTTTGTTTCGGCCTGAACTGGTCCATGCCGCACTTCACTCTATCTGTCAGTTAAAAGGTGGAAAGGGTGGGTAAGAAGAGTTTAAGTTTATAAAAAAATTCTGGTTGCCTTTAAAAAGGCAGGGCAATATCCAAGAACACACCTAGTAATACTCTTTTTTTTTTCCTCAAGAACGGAGGAAATAATATCAACTACTCAGAAGCCTCGCCGTACATCATTATGAAGACGGTAGCTTAGTGAGAAGGTTTTCTATGTAAACCTTTAAAAAGGTAGTAAACGTTCTAAAGGTAGTCTGTCCATCACAGGAGGATGGCCTTTGGATTACATTTGGTTAGGAGGTTTATGAGCATTAGGAATGAGAGTACAGAATATATCCATAAGAGAGGAACTACGTAGGACGGCATTGTGTATTGTGGTTAAAAATGCCGTCTGAGGAAGCTATCGATATATAATGGAGGTATGTCATGTCTTGGGATGCTTAACAATTTCTAAACTCATAAATATTTTTCGAAAACGCCGACACCCCGAGGATTGATATGACCTCTGCTGTTTTGGAAAAGTGTTTTAGTCTGTACAAGGGAGTATAACACAACTCATGAAGCAGATGTAAACAAGTACAGGTGTTAAAAACAAAAGTAGAAGTATTTTGGTAGTGTCTAGGGATAGCGAACAACTTACAAATATCATATCAAAGGGACTCCTGACAGTTTGACTGTGTTTTTCCAAGTAGATGTATTTTGGTCATGCACACGGGATTTTCTTGAGGATTCGTCCGTGCGGAGCTTAACCCAAACGGGACGATTTGGGAGGGCGTAGAGGAGTAAGCCGAGATTATTTGCGCCTGAAGCGCCTGAGGAAGAGTAAAGGTAGATTTTAAATGTATTAGAAAAGCTTTTCACTTACGTGCAATTTTTCAAATTTGATACCACCCATGAAATATATAGTTAGATTTCTTTGCATTATTCTGGCGTTGCCGTACCTCGACAGGCTTGAAACTTCTCTCGCAGTGCCATCGGTCGCTGTGAATTGCGCTCCTACTCTAACCAGGTTAAAAATCTAAAAATACAGAAACGAAATAAATTTATGGTCGAAAAATAAAGAAGTAACGCATAACAATATACTATAATTTTTGTTTTGTTTTAAAGGTACCCCGATATTTTATTTGTTTAAACTAAAAAAAAAGACATACAAAGTTATTTATTTATTCAATTATAATTTAATTTATGGTTTTATTGCTCATTACCAACTGCTGAACTATAATGTTATTTTTCATTAATAATCACATAGATGAAAAATAGGGTTTTCCGTTCTAAAGTAAATTCGTGTTTGTCATGTTTGTAATACAACGGATATTAAGAGTAAGCAAACGAAAATGAAATGTCCGGATCAAGACTAATACCGTTTTAGGATCTCAAGGGAAAAAGTCGTAATACCCTTAAGGAAGGTGGTTTATTACACAATAAAGTAAACAGCGAATTTTCCGAGTTATTAAAAATGCGCTGTAAGTTTTCTCATTTTGTTTCTTATTCCCTGTTTTGCGAATAAGAAGAAGGTAATGTTTTCAAGGCCGACAAACTTTCTAAATAATTTACTATGAAATATTACCGGCTTAGATGTTTAAAAAAATATGTAGTATTTTTCTTCGTTGTTTTAAACTTTGCTATTGGTACGCTGACTACAAAATCAGTTCCTTGTTCGAAGTTGTGCTATTTCAATTTCACTGTACCGAGTTACAAACTAAAATTATTTGAGTGGTTTTGAGTAGAAACGCGTCTTGCTAACTTGACTAAACTGAGAAACATTGTTGCGTGATCCTGCTGGTTATTGAACATCTCTGCCTGCGGTCTGCTCGTACCAGGTCGTTTCTGTTCAAACGCGCTTCGGCGATTTGAAATATTCACCGTTTATGGAATTTTGTCTTTGTATTCGTATTTATTGACGCGAAGGAACGGAGGGCATCATGGTTAAAATCGCCTTCCCGGGATGGCAAATAATTTTGTTATTATTCTAGGTGGTGCGGTCTTAGTATATCGAGAACCCTTCCGGGCCATTAAATTTAAGTTAGTTTATGTTAGATAATGTAAAAAAGGAAAGGAAATTATCTTAATGTGATTAATATCACCTTTATAAAAAATGAGGTATAAGATTCAAAAGACATAAACACAACGCTTTCGATGAATCTAGCCTTTTCATCAGCAATCTATTTCTTACAATTTACAGTTTAAGAAATATAAAAATCTGTTTACAGAATTAAAATGATTTCAACCATAATGAATTGATTTAAACCAAATTATAAAATATAATATATTCAAAATACGTAAGGTAGTGGCAGGTTATGTTAAACTGATAATTGTACTGCCTCTAACCTCTCTGCAGTTCGACCACCCGTCCTTTTGTTTTGTACGCATACATTCCCTGATTGAGGATTCTGTTTTGTTATCCTATGAATAGGTTCGGGCCTATCCGTGATCTATCTGACTCTCTGGCCCGTTTAATAACCGAGAAGGCCATCGGGTCCTGGAATCAGAGATATTTTCAATCTTTGCAAGTCAGGTGCTTCTGGTCCGCACTGACAGCGAATTTATTTACTTTGGAGATTGAAGAGCCTAACCCGTATTTGGTCCTGTGCCGTGAAGTACCAAATAATTCATATACCGGTGGTTGTCGTTAGAGAACCGTAAAGCCAATATAGGACAATATCTCTTGGGAGTGAATGAAATTATTTAGGATCTTCCGCCGAAACATAACGAAAGGCAAAACTCTTCTATCGGGCAGGAATCCAGGCTTTCTAGTGCGAATCTGGCCTCATAGAGGCAATGATGGTACTTCTTGTGGTTACATATCTTGAAAAATAGGTACTTTTTGACCTTTATTTGTGGGTACAAATTCTATCATGTCAGACCCATCTAAAGAAACCGTCGACCCAACAACACTGGCATACTCTAGGTAACTGCGCACCAGGTATTGAGTAAAAACAAAGAAGTAAAACAGTTTGTTTGAGTTCGAACCTAGGTTAGGTTAGGTTAGGTGGCAAAGGTACTAGGAAGTGGGGTTTGTGTGCCCCAGGCACTGCAGCCTTCTGGCTTATTGTACCTTCCTAGTTCCTTAGTTTAGTCAATAGACTCGATCCTTTTACTTAGGATTATCAAGTCATTGACTGTTATTGCTTCAATGTGGTTCTCTGAGTCATTTCTGTGCGTCAGATTGAATCTCCATTGAGCCGTTGCTCCGCATTCGAAGATGATATGAGTGGCTGTTTCCTCCTCCTCATTACATAGTCTGCAAATGGGATCATTATTGTATATGCCCATGTTTTGTAGATGTTTTCTCAGGTGCCAGTGGCCGGTTAGTAGCCCTACCACTCTCCTGAGATTTGCCCTCTCCAGTTGTAGCAGTGTTTTTGCCAGTTTTGGTGAGGGTTGTTTTATCATGAGTTTGCTGTGTCTAGCACTGCTAGAGTTTATCCATTTTTCTCTTTGTTTTATTTGGATCCATTCTGCGATGGAGGATTCTACGTTTGTTTTGGATATTCCAAGGATAGGCTCGGGGCCTATGTATGGTTTTGCGGATCCTCCTCTGGCCAGTCTGTCTGCTTCTTCGTTACCCAAAATTCCCCTGTGCCCTGGCACCCAAGATACTATTAAGTTGTTGTGTTCACCCAGGTTTTGGAGATTTTGGATGCATTCACTGACTAGTTTTGATGTAATTCTTGTGCATGCCAGTGCTTTCATAGCTGCTTGGCTGTCTGATCTTATGAGGATTTTTTTGTGAGGGTAACCTCTTTTAAGATTTTCTAGGGCACAAGCATTGATGGCATTATTTCTGCTTGAAAGACCGAGGTGTACTTCCCTAATGAGTTTGATTGCTCATATTTTGGTCTTGTAGAGAAAACGCCTGATCATATATATATATATATATCATTGTATTCGATGTTCTCCTGTGTTCTTCCTCTCCTTTATAGTCGGTTGAGATTTTGTGGGAGGTTATGAAGATTCATTCAGTTCGAACCTAAATTTTGAGACTCTTTATTCCCAGCGGCACGGATGTGGCCCCGAAAATCACAATTCCTATAAAGCAACGCTCTGAGATAATATCTACCTCCTCAGTGTGAGAACCTTCAGTACAATAGTTGTTCGTAATCGTAAATAACCGTTTTTTTTAGATAACTTCAAAATCTTACATTTATTAAATTAATTTTACATTTATTAGACTTAATTTTTATCTTCCAACTGCTGAACAGCGTCTGTACGTTCGAAAAAACACCTATTGATGATCGACCTAACATAATCCATCTAACTGTTACATCGTACAAATGAAAAATTAGTGTTTTACGTTTTTATGAAATACTAACAGCCTTTGACAGACGAAGTGTCCCAAAGCCATGTAGATTTGCAGTAACAACGTTTATAAACATAACAGGACGTTTGACATGTCTTATATTTGTCCTTTTTACCTTATGGTAATATTTTAATAAAGGGTTTTTTTAAATGTCGTGTAATCTATTTGATTCTCGGCGAAATATAGCGAAAAGGAAGGAAAATTCAAAAGGTGGGGTTGAGATGGGAAGTTAGTGTCCCGAGTGGATCGAGGTCACGATAGCTCAAGTGGTAGAGCAGCGGCTGATTTATTCGAAGCACGTGGATTCGAATCTCGCTCGTGACAATGATTTTTTATCTCAACTAAAAACCTTCACTAATGGAAATATATTAATTGGCCAAGCGGACCACGAAAACTAGTGAATGTAATTTATTAGTGTGAATCACTACACCACCACGTTTTTTCTGTTTCTGAGTTTCTGCACATTTTTATTATTATTATTTTATTCTTCATTGACGAGGTCCTGAGTACAGAGAGGATAGCAATAAGGTGAAGAAAAAAGCGAGCAGCCTGCCGTAATATCACAATTTGGCTCGAGAAATAGGAAGATAAATTAGTAGATTTAAAAGGCGAGAAAGACAAGAAAATAAAATCTAAAAACTGGGGGGCTGACGCTGGTCAACGTAGTTTTTTCAGCCCTAAAACTTAAAAAAATATTATTTGCTTTTATATTTAATTTTTTAACATTACTTACATTACTTTTAATTTAATGTAACTAATGTTCATGTAGTATTTGTTTTAAGAAACAATTTTACATTTTTTAAAATTCAAAGATATACAAAACTTTTATTTTCATAACACTACGTACTACTTTACAGAAAGAAATCTTTTAAGAATACATTTTATATTTTTTAAAAATTCTCAAGTTAAAAGAAATATCGATTTTTCTTTATTTAATTTGATACAATTTTAAATGCTCATTGTAATTAATTTTAGGTGGTCTTCTAAAAGATCAATATTTTTTATTTTAAATATGTTTTGCAGTATTTATTGATGTACCCTCGAACTTTTTCTCCCAGCCTTCTTACAGACTTCATTAACCTATAACGCCTGAGGTATTTGTTCTTACCTCCTCCGAGGTGTATTTATTAAAATAGATGGAGATATTGTTGCTGGAATATCCTCTAAAGTTTGGAAGCTCTCTAACTTTGCCCGTCGGTTGGTTTTAGTTAAGAACTTCGTGCAACCCTCTGCAAACGGTTGCAGTCGATTTTCTCTCTCGTCTAACCGAGCCAAAAATATTATAAATTCTTCCATAAAAAGTAACTAAACGGTCCATTTATTATACTACCGGTACGCCCCACTCAAATTAAAAATGTATTTGTATTTTTATGTTTATATGCAGATTATCCCGTGATAAGATGATAATTCTTCAGATACATTACAGTTGCTGGTCCGATTGTCTAATTAACATTTTTCATTAACTAATATTTATGAAAGGTATTGGTCGAGATAAAAAAGCCAGTGTCACGAGCGGGATCCGAACCCACCCATCTATTTGAAAAATGGCAAAAAGGATGGAAAATTCGAGAGGCGAGATGGGAAGTTAGTGGTAGAGCAGCGGCAAATCCAGCCGAAGATCGTCGGTTCGAATCCCTCTCGTGGCATTGACTTTTTTATCTCAACTAAAACATTTTAAAAGAAAGTTTAGACAAGAACTTTAGAAACTAGTAAAACAATGTTCTAAGCGATTTTATATTTGGCTTGCTTTCGTTGTATGCAATTTTGAACCAAAGATATTTTTTAAAAATAAATCTCAAAAACTTAATTAAATAAATTTTTGATCTGGTTGAAACAGAATTGTATAATTATTGTATAATTATTCAATTATTCAAGAAAAAGTTTGATTGGTCATAAAAACTTTATTTCGAGGGATATTTTAAATCTGTTTTCTGCACCTTATAGCAAGAGTAACAGACGATATTTTCACCAAATTTCATGAAGATTGACCCAGTTTCGCCTACACAATGGGTCAGAGTACAAAGTGGGTATTTTCAGCCAAAAAGGTGAAAAGTTTGGTTGGTCAGAAAAACTTTATTTCAAGGTAATTTTTCAATCTGTTTTCTGCACCATTTTTTATATTCTTGAATTGAATAAACTTTTTGAGAGACAATGGAATACACATGTGAAACTTTGAAGTAAAATGAAGACCGAAATATTTTGAATAAAACCAGAGAACCAGACTTTGAACAAAAGGGACTTTTTGGCCCAATTTTACAATTATGTAGGATAACCTCCAATATTGACATCTGTTCACGGACATTCTGCATTGATTGGACGGCTTCATGTGCCATTTTTGAGTTTCTCTTTTGCTCAACTTTTAACAATAGTGACAAGCACAAAATGATTTATTTTAAAATCATACATTTTAACCGAAAAATTCCTTTTTTTTGTATATTTTTCTCTAGACATTCCCAATTGTTTTTAACCGAATTTAATCAAGAGTTCGAAACCACAAAATGTTCGATTCAGCCGTTCTCCTTTTGTGGTTTTGTAGACACGTTCCCAAGAGAATAATCTCCAACAGGCCGTAATGTTTTAAACGAAGTTTTCCACGATGAGATTAAATAGAACTAAGTTCACACAATTCTCTCGAGTAACTACTAAGCACTAAGCACCTTCACGGCCCAAATAGCGGCTCAAGGCAAATACCACGGCGATTTTAACGTTTTTGCTTGCTGGGAAGTGAGTTCAGGTTACCACAATGAAACTGAACTCAGGTTCAGGATCACATTTGAAAATCTCTAGGTTTTGCAACATCGACTTCGTCGAACGAAAAACTGAGTTATTCAGTTTGTTTTAATCAATAAAACAGTTAAATTGAATAATTAATTAGATTTACTTGTAAATTGAAATGTTTAGATACATTATTATATTTTAAATCTAGATTTTTGCTATGCTTCTTTGTCGTTGGTGTTTTTTTAATTGTTTGGTGGTTTGAAAATTATAACGGAGATATCGCTGTTGTTCTTTTTACCTATTTTTTAAAATAAACTGCAGTCGTCTTTAAAAGGTTTTGCCAAATTGAAAGTGGCAGGTTGTTTTATACCAACAGTTCGTGCCTATTGCCGATTTAATAAAAACAAAAACGTGGTTGTCTTTCTGACAAAGGCATTAATTTAAAAATAACGTTTTTTTCTTATTATTAATTCTTTTCCTGATCTCTTCATTTATGTTTTTATAAATCTAAACTGAAATCACAATCTTAAATACATATTTGCCATAGTCATCTACAGGATGTCCCACGAATAGAAGTCAATATTTTATTAAGTGTTTTTCCTATACATTAAATTGGATTAAAAAGACCCTATTGTTCAAAATGTGATTCTCAATTTTACCCGAATTATTCCATTTTTCAGGTTGGTCCAACCTTTCACAACTTTATTCCGTAAAGTCCCTCGTATCTCGTAAAATGTTTATTCTATCTAAATTTTATTACCCCGGCGAAAACGAATTGAAAGGGCATTGAAATGGTATTCTTTGGTTTTATTGTAACCGTCCGATGTATCACATAAAATTTTTAATTTCTTAAAATTTCTTCAAACGATTGGGAAGAGAATGGAAAACCCAATAAAGTTCATATATTTTCTATTGTTACCTTATACAACACAAAACACAAGTTAGAAGATAAACTGAGGTCACGAACTTGGAAAACGCGTAAAAGTTTAAATTGTAAGGAGCTTTATATTATGTTTCGTTAATGTTATAATAAAAAACCTTGTTTTTAGTTGAGATAAAAACCTTAATTAATTGGTCCAAGGGACCACGAGAATAGTGTATTTAATAATTTAAATTGCAAATATCTTCACTAAAGCTCCGTGGCCATTTCATTTGTCGCTAAGAATCAAATAGAATACACGACATTTCAAAAATGGAGGGAAAATTCAAAAGGTGGGGTTGAGATGGGAAGTTAGTGTCCGAATGGATAGAGGTCACGATAGCTCAAGTGGTAGAGCAGCGGCGTATCAAGTCGAAGGTCGTGGGTTCGAATCCCGCTCGAACTTTTTAATCTCAACTAAAAACCTTAATTAATTGAAAGATATTAATTGATCAAGCATAGGGATTCCAAAGCACAAGCAGTACTCGTGTCGGCCTGAGGTCGGCACGGGCGGCGGGTGCCTTATCAGAGACACGGAGGGGCCAGTGCACAGGATCCCGACTGTATAGATAGGGGAGTGTGTATGGCCATCTGTACCACTGGGTGACTAAATGTTTCCAAAATTCGGTCCTGTCTCAATGAGGTTGGATTCGTGGTTGGCCGTGGTGACGCCCCTGGCGGGAACTTAGCCAAAGACGGTCTTCTATTGGTGACCTTCATGAGTTACGCATCCAGTGTCCCGTCCGGGGCGTCGGTCGGGTGACAGCATGTAAGCGTTGGCGACGTAATGATTATGCCTTATCCCCTCGATTGCGTGGGCGAGCGCTGGGTGCTGGTAGTGGATCGGTTCTCCTGTTCACGTGTGCTTTGCACGGCTATGCGTATGACCCGCGTGGTACCCTTGGGGAAGCGAAGGATCGGACCACCTGGGCTTGACCTATGGCGTCCCTCGAATGCGTGTAGCAGGTGTAGGCTTAACGCGGTGCGAGGCCTTTGACCGTAGACAGTGCTCACCTAGGGGGTGGGTAATCTCACTTAAATCCGAAACCGTTGCCGGGGTGTTCCCGGAAGTTTCTACGCTAGAGGAGCCTCTACACTCAGAGAGATAGAGGGGCCGCGGTAGCCGAGTGGTTAAGGCGTCAGACTCTCGGCTAGTAGACCCCCGGTCGTGGGTTCGATCCCCACCGTCGCCTCTGGAATTTTTCTGACGCCTACGGGGACCGGTGGCCGCAGTTAAAAGAAATTGATACGGCACTCATCAATGGAAGGGGCGGGACCGGATCTCAGCGACCCTGAACCTGGTCCCAACCCCCTTCAAAAATAAGTTTCTTCTATGGAAGAACACTGGTACAACAAGTTCGCTTTGTGTCCTGAGCCCTCCCCCAAAAATGGAGACAGGGTATAGTACAATAAGCTGTACAGCTGCAGTGCTCAGTCCCTGGTATCCATCCATCCACATCCATCCAGAGAGATAGAGTCGCCTTCTCTATCTAGGGAGTACGCGGGTGAGCTGGCCGATGTATTTCGGTCAGTTGGCCTTGCGTGCGGCATTAACCATTCTGACGAGGTGGGAGCGAGGCCTTCGGGGTGTGAAGCGAGCTTAGGCTTAGGCGACGGTGCGTAAGCTCTCACTTTGAGAATCGGACTGTCCGGTAAGAGCTCTTCAGCTTAGGTACGGACATTACAGATGCCTGATTATGAGTCCGGGAAAGAATGATCAAGCATAGGGAATTAAATTTATAGATGAAAAGTATAATTGCAAAATATTTGTAACATTAAATCAACAAGACCTACCCCCTACATAAATTCAGCACGAAGATATACAAAGACTTACACGGTATTAATTTCGTACCATTTTTTTTGCTAACTTTATGTACTTCGCTTTGTTATTAATTAATGTTTTTTTCTAAAATTTCAGCAGCCCGTTCAATCTTTATATATACATTTTATTAAAATATTTTCTCCTTTTGTAATATAATAAAAAATACAGGAACGAAACTAATTATCGCGAAAAGCTCTTTTGTTATTTTCTTTTTTAGTACGATGAGAGAGAGGAGGTTTTTGTTTTGCAAAGCCAGCTTTATAAAAAAAAAGGTGGAGAAATGCAATTAAATTAAACTCACGTTTTTTTCAAAGCCTTCCCTTATGTCTGGAATCTTAATAGTATCGTTGAAATGGTTTTTGATTGCGAAGACGGCAAAACCGAGAATACCGTCGAAAAGCTCGTTTGCATCCACTTCCTCTTGGTCGCTGCTATTCCTGTAACATAGATTTTTGAAGATAAAATTATTCCTTTATAATCTTGTCGTTGGCAGATTGTCTTGGAAAATTCGCTGCATTGTACTCTGACCACGCACCGTATCAACTATTCACGCGAAAGAACACCATCACCGGGATTGGCAAATGATTAAAACTAAAATAACAGTTACAAGGTGCTCGGTGTTTATTCTCCAAGTAGCAATTGAATTGGAGATGAATACTCGCTCTGAAATCTAATTCCGCTTTCCTATTAGCACGAAGTTTATTATGACTTTAATGGAGTTTACGCAGAAAATTTGAGATTTTCGCAGAGCACAAAGGCCCTGTAAGTCACTTTTTATCGCTAGGTGAATCAAAACAACATCTAAAAATGTAGTGATAAAAATGTCCGGTACAATTAGTTATCAGGGATAAAAATAATTTCATAGAAAAGTCGAGTCCAAAGAGGAGGCCAATTAGAACGAAAAGGCTCAAGAAATATATCTACTTCAACTGAACAATGTAACTATAATAACTTTTAATTAATTAAGGTTTTTAGTTGAGATAAAAAAGTCAATGGCACGAGAGGGATTCGAACCGACGCTCTTCGGCTAGATACGCCGCTGCTCTACCACTTAAGCTATCGTGACCTCGACTGGGCCACACACTAACTCCCATCTCAACCCAACCTTTTGAATTTTCCCTCCTTTTTGCCAATTTTCAATTCCGCTCGTGACACTGACTTTTTTATTTCAACTAAAAACATTAAATAATTGAAAGATATTAATTGGTAAAGCGGACCACGTAATTAGTGAGTTATAATTAATAATTTAAGATGTTAACTTAAATAAAACGCGTAAGATAAAGCTTTTTCCGGTAAATCAACTCATTTTAACTTCAAACTAATCCTTTTTACCTTTAAATTAATCCCTTTAAAGTAACCCTTTTTTTAAGTATTGAAAAAACGTACGAGATTGTAGGCTTTTACTAAAACCCGAACTTAAAAACCTAAAGGACGAACCTTCCATCACTGAAAGTAGACGATAAGTTTGACGAAAAAGATCTTTTCCTACGAATTTGTTGCTTTTTTTCTTCGAACTTGCCATAGGCGTTATCCGTCGAAGAAAAAAGAAACCGACTCCGTACTGTATGAATCCCTAAACAAAAGCTTCACCATGTCTCCAATAGAACTTTTACACGTTATGATGTAAACTTTGCATTTGAAAACTTACCACTCAAGAAAGCTCCAGGATTTGACAGACAGAATGTAAGCAATAATGGCAATTCAAGTTTACTTTAGTGAAGAAGCAAATTAGTGGAATTAACAACGAAACAAGCGAAATGCGTTTTTTTCAAATTTTGTCAAAAAAGTTTCCATTGCTTTATCAATTTTTGTCCAATTTAAAATCCGATTGCGCCATTGTTTTCAGCTTGAAAAATCTTTAAAATGTTGTTTCAAGATGTTTAGGGTCAGCTTTGAAATTTTGAAGTTGAAATGGGTCTGAGGTCTCTCTGGTCCAATGTCATTCCTTAAAGAGGAATTCTGCCGACAATCTAAAACGGGCAGCCTGTTTAGACAAACGACTAACCTTGATTCTCCATACGTGATTTTAGAGGATGTTACCGACGATCCCATCCCAATAACAACAGATCAAAACTCTCCTTGTACAACAAAATTCTCATACACAACTCAATATAGAAACCACTATGGACATAGGGTATAGGACCTGGAAGTTCACCACATCACTTTCCAATTTTTGCAGAATACCTTGCAGTCACGAATCCTTAGACGATCGTCCACACCCCGTTTTAATATTCTAACTCCAGACCGACTTAAATTTTACTTTTTAAATGTTCACCTACAAAAAATTCCTCCCTAACCTCCAATCCCACTTTCATTCCCAGTTGTAGCAATTTTCCTCCATAGATTTTATCATCAATCCTCCTCGATATATAAAAAACAG
The DNA here is from genome assembly GCA_039619505.1 of Cimex hemipterus. NCBI lineage: Eukaryota > Metazoa > Arthropoda > Insecta > Hemiptera > Cimicidae > Cimex > Cimex hemipterus. Next base: position 924,799 of record CM077113.1, read on the forward strand.
TGTGCCCGTGAGTTGCTCTTGCTACTTGCACACAAACCGATTTTGGACGGCCGGTTTTTTTATCGGTCTTCCAAATTTCGATAGTGAACCACAAGGGGGAATGGTACCTGGCACACGCCGACCTCTGATCGGCGCCGGTCAGCTATCGGCCGCTGTCACTGTACCACCGGCACGTCACCGGCATTAACGGGAAGCAGTGGCGTATGTCACTAAATACACGCTTGCACACTCACCGATTTTTTACCGGCCGACCATTCCAGTCGACTGCTCGGAGACCACGTTTGGTAGTGCCTGTGCGATTAAAGTTTGCAACGGGTGAAGTTGTTGAAATTGATAATGATATTTTAATATCATTAGTGGAGGCAAGACCGGTTTTGTGGTATAAAACATTGTACTTATTTAAAGATAGAAATCTCATCCAGGACGCATGGAGAGAAGTTTGTTGTGTTCTGCAAAACTCTCCTACGGCGTTTAATACGGCGGTATAATAACAACATTGCAGCTACCCGATTAGGATTCATTATTACGTATTGAATATACTCGCGTCGTGACTGGAATGAAACTGGCTGTTTGACCGGTAAAAATCCGGAGAGTGTGCCAGCACCTGCAACCGTTAAAATATCGGCCGAATTTTTACCGGCCGTCCAAAATCGGTGTGTGTGCAAGTAGCCGAGACAGGAGTGAATAAGTGATAGTTTAGGAGTGCTATCAATTTCTATATTTGATATCATAAATTTTTAATTTGAATTAGGAAAAAGAGTTGAAGAACTGAGTGTTTTACTTCTAGTTCAACATTAATCTCAATCCAGTTAGTTTTGGGTTGTCCGGAAAATAATGCAGGATTTTAAGTTTTCATTAAAAAAAATCTATATAAAATATTCTGTTTACGTTTACAGGATTACTCATTTGTATGAATGTCAACACTTATTAATCCTCTTCCAAATGATATTGTTTGTTTACCTCTGTAGCATTCCGCTACTTGGAAATAATTCAGTCATCCTTATAATGTCAAAGCGAGAATTTCGTACGATTTTCTTTTACGAGTTTAAACTCGGCCGAAGCGGAGCCCAAACGGCTAGAAACATTAACCAAGTCTGGGGCGAGGGTGTGTTAATGAGTGCACTGTGCAAAGGTGGTTTAAAAAATTTCGGGAGGGAGATTTCAGCCTTGAAGATGAAGAAGGTCGTGGAAGGCCTTCCTCTCTTAATGATGATGTTCTGCGATCAGTGGTGGAAGAAAACCCCAAAACAACTGTTCGAGAACTTGCAGAGCAACTCAAAGTCAGTAAAACGACCGTCGCTGACCACCTCTTTGGTCAATCGGAAAGGGCCCATTTTGTTGCATGACAACGCTCGACCACATGTGTCACGTGTAACGTCACAAAAATTATTGGAGCTTGGCTATGAAACTTTGCCTCACCCACCCTACTCTCCGGACCTCTCGCCTACTGACTACCATTTTTTAGACACCTGGACCACTACTTACAACACATAATATTCAAAAATCAAACGGAACTGGAAAATGCATTTATTGACTTTATCAATTCTAAAAATTCTGAATTCTTCTCAGACGGAATTAATAAGTTACCAACACGTTGGGAGAAATGTATTGAGAGTATGGGAAATTATTTTGATTAAAGAACATTGCTTTAAAGTAACTAGTTTCTTTTTTTTTGTTTAATACCAAAATCCTGCATCATTTTCCAGACAACCCAATACTTAGTGTCTAATTGACTATGTAATTTATTTCAATTAATTATTTTACGATAGCTCAAATGGTTAAAGCAGCGGTGTAATGAGCCGAACGTCGTGGGTTCGAATCCTGCTGGTAACACTAACTTTTTCATCTCAACCAAGAACTTACATAAAAAGAATAATTAATTAAAATTAATCTTAATATGCGAGAAATTTTTTTAATAATCTTTCGAAAATTAACGTTTTTATTTAAGTTAAAAAAAACTAGCGTTACGAGCGAGATTTGAACCTTTCACCTTCGGCTCAATACGCCACTGCTCTAACCACTTGACCTATCGTGACATCGATCCACTCGGACGCTAAGTTCTCATCGCAACCCCACCTTTTCGAATATTCCCTACTTTTTGCCATTTTTATCTCGACTAAAAACCTTAATTAATTGAAAGATCAAGGGGTCCACGAAAACTAATGAAGTTATTAATACTCTATACTGTTGCTCTGTGTATTTGAAGTATAAAACAATTTTTTTTGTATTTATTCAACTCAATTCAACAAGACAACCACTACAAAATAAATATATTTTTCAATTTTGTGCAGTCTCATTGTCAGCATGAGAAAATAAAAGATAAAAACGTTAAGCCCCACCGAGAAACCAAAACTAATTCTCTTCGCTTGAATTATCGCGGGTGATTACTTACTTGTAAGCTTGGCTTCTTATCTTGGCGTTTTGCCTGATTATCATCGACATCCTCCCTAATCGCTTTGTTAGCCACAATTTAGCAGAGTCTTCCAGATGATCGTCGATGCTTCGTTCTAGTTGTCTGTTGATGTCCGGTCCTGTTCATACAAGAAAACCTTAACATTTTCACAACGCCTTATTGAACAACATTACCAAAATTGAAATCCATGTATCTTTCGACAAAAGGCCCTCTTACGAAATCTGGAAATGTCTGAAAAAGCACAAAGTACTTTGTGAATTATCATCGTAATTATTTTCGTTCCAAAAAACAAATCGATCGTGGGTGAAGGTTTATATCGTCCTAAATTTTTCCCGGCTGTTTTATTTTCCGCGGCAAAGTTAGCAAACAATAGACCTGAGTGTTTGTGGTTTTTCCTTTGTGATCGCAGAAGAGCTGGAGCCATTCGATGGAAGGGCTTGATCCTGTCATTATAGCCGCTGTACCTTCGCACTTCAACCCTGTTATTATTATTCTGGAACAGAAGACAAAACAATTTATATAAAAATTTATATATATACACACAAATATATATAAATATATACAAAAGTTAAAATTAAATAAAAAATACGTGAAATATCTGTAGTCCCTTATGATTCAGAAGCTATGCAAATAACTTACGGTCGTTTTCTCCATTTCCAAGTACACCCTAAGGTGGCATTCAATCCTTGGTATATTATTTATTTTATTGTTATAGGGCTGAACGTAAATGTTTTTAAGACATATCCTTCTTTTTTTATTTATAACAACCATTGCAATTCTAGATAGCTATAAACCATCCGTAATTTTACAACAATTTTGACCAAAAATATTATAAAGTGTACGGTTTATTTAGAAATATCATGGAATATTTAAAAATATCTGATCTCTAATAATCCATCTCTAAGAATATATTAAAGGATCACAACGTTCTAAACAAAAAATCCAGAAAGTAGTTAAATTTTGATGATGTAATGAAGTATCGCTAAGAATTGTTTGACTATCTTGTTTAACAAGACAATTCATAAAACGTGACTTCTCCTTTTAATTAGTTCATTTTAAAATGCCATTACAGAGGTACAAATGTGCAAATATTTAAAAAAGTCTTAGATACGGTTGTTTAAGTTTTAAAATTACCTGTTTACTTCTCTCAATGTTAATTGAAAAGTATTAAGCTTTTCTTCGGTTTTCGTAAGTCATATTTTTTTAAACAAAAATCAAATTGTTGTAGAAAATGACCATTATATTGTACATAACATATGATTTTTTCCAACTTCAAGACAAAGTTTCCTTGCTAAATTTAATCCGTCTAAACATATCGGAAAAATAATATTGGCAGTTTCCGACAAAATGTCCTTTTTCAAAGGTGGTATGATAAATTTTACTATATTGCGTTACTATTATATTGTATTTTGATTAAAACAAGAAAATATAACGAGAGATGGCTTTAAAAAGTATACCTCTAAAATTGTTTATATTTTTGTCCTTATCCCCTTCACCGTCACAATTTTCGTAAATTGTATTTAGATTCAGTGCCCAAGTGGATCGAAGTCACATAACTTGATGTGGTAGAGTAGCGGTGGGTCGTGGGTTCGAATCTCGCTCGTGACACTGAATTTTTTATCTCAACTAAAAACCTTAATTAATTGAATGTTTTTTTTAAACGTTTTATTTGTTTTTTACAACTGCATTCTTCGATGCAACAAGTAAAATAGATAGTATTTACATGTTAACTTATTAAAGGTGGCGTGAAAGCTTGAACAATTACCATCCAGTGATGCTAGCCGTTAGTACTTCATACGATGAGTGAGATGTATTTCTTCGTAGACATCAATCGCTAAGGTTGTCGCGGGGCCACCGACGCTTCGGTCTTCTGTTGGGATTATTAGGATATATGGTGGATGACAGGTTTTTGACGAAAGGGTTCGAATGATGGAGTAGTTTGGAGTGGAACGTTTTGTAGCGATGTTGGGCTAGCTCGGTAACAAAAGGGACGTATAAGTCGGTATGGATGGTGTGATTGGATACATAGAAAGGGGCTTGTACTATTGTTCGGAGGATTTTAGATTGACGGGATTGGATTCGATTGAGGTTGGAACGCTCAGCAGTACCATAAAGTTCGAGTCCTATGTCCAAATGGGGGCCAGGAGGGAAACGTAAAGTTTTCTTTTCTTTGTTAATGAGAGTTTTGATCGTCTGTCCATTAGTCGTTTAAGCATGAAAAATCGTATATTACAGTCTGTGAGTTTAAGTCGTGTATGGTGGTTCCACGTCAGTCGTTTGTCCAGGTAGAGTCCGAGGTATCGTACATGGTTCGCAATAGGTTGCTAGTAAAAAAATTAAAATAATCAATATTTTCTGTATGACTGCGTAAAAAAAATGTTTCTTCTTCTTTATAAATGGGATTCCCCCTATTATTCCTGGATTCTTCAACTTTCCGCCATCGATTACTTCGCAGTACCGATTCACAGTATTCATACATGACAATTAATTACGTTTTATAGTTGAGATGGAAAAAAGTTAATGGCACGAGAGGGATTCGAACCCACGATCTTCGGCTAGATTTGCCGCTGCTCTACCACGTGAGCTATCGTGACCTCGGTCCACTCGGATATCAACTCAACCTCACCTTACGAGTTTTCCCTCCTTTTGACATATTTCAAATGTCGTGTAATCTGTTTGGATTCTCGACGACGAATTGAAATGACGACGGAGAGCTTTAGTAAAGTGTACTTCATTTTTAAACCATTATTCACTGTTTTCGTGGTCCGCTCGACCATTTGCCACGATAGCTCAGGTGGTAGAGCAGTGGCATATCTAGCCGAAGGTCGTGGAATCGAATCCCTCTCGTGCCATTAACTTTTTTTTCATCTCAACTAAAAACCATAATTAATTGTCATATTAATTGGTCGAGCGGACCAGTATTAATACATTCACTCTCAATACCCACACGGTACCCGGATACTCGCTGCCGTTCTCAAGAGCACTTTCCATGCATTCTCTATACGGAGCCAAGGTTAATTAAGCGGGACACATCGAATAATCTTTCTCCACATGCCGGCCACATACGCTGGCTTTGTCTAAAAAGAAGCGTCCGTGTGTCAACCCGCATGGTCTATACGCAATCGGGCGAGGATGACCCTTTTTTTATGGGCTAGATCCTCACCTATCTCCTGTGTTCTTGATTCGTGATAACTTAACTGTTGATCCAGTCCCCCCTCGCTTTTTTATATCCAATACTTTTCAATGCACTTTGATTTTTAATTTAATTTTTAATAAATTAAGTAAAGCGTAGTAGTATATTAAATTTCAATTACTAAAAAATCTACATAAATGTACGACTTAATTTTACAAAACAATTACCATTATTACAGTATATAATGTAAAACTGTTTTCTTAATTATTACCTCATTATTTAAACAGTTCAATCACAATGTTATATATAGCTTGTGAATACCTTCAATCTTACAGATGAAACACGAACTCGACCGGAAGTTATTTTATTTTTAAGACAATTTCAAAGTCGAGTTTCTGACAGTTAGTAAAACACATTCATCCAAACGTCGTCTATGACATACTGTTTAAATATGTATATATTGTCAATTTTCTTTTATTACAAGCCAATTGGTATAATGGCACATTCACTTTTTTAAATTGGAAAACCCCCTTCTGCCAATGTTTACCAGTACTTACATTGTATTACATTTGCGACCTGTTTACCAATTTTTGTCAACCGTATAAAAATTAACAATATTGTGTAAAGAAAAATATTTTAATTTGCAACATTATTCATCAAGTGAAACACGTCAATATTTCAACCTGTAATACAATCAGTATTGGATCTTTTCAATATCAATTGTCATTAATCGAAAAGCGTGTCACGAAAGTTTGAAGTATAGATTATTTTCTTGATTGGCTTTAATAATAATAAAGAACAGTACAAATCGTTAGTTACCAAGATTCGTGAGGATTTTTATTATTTTAACACGCTTAATCAACATTTTTATTTACAATTAATTAAAGTTTAGTTGAGACAAAAAGTCAGCGTCACGAGCGGGATTCGAACCCACGATCTTCGGCTGCTCTACCACTTGAACTATCGTGACGTCGATCAACTCGGACGCTAACTTCCCATCTCATACCATCTTTCGAATTTTTTCTCCTTTGTGCCATTTTTCAGATGTGTAATTCATTTGATTCTCTGCGACATAAGGAGAAGTTTTTTTTATCTCAACTAAAAACCTTAATTAATTGTAAGATATTAATTGGTCAAGCGGACCACGAATCTAGTGTATTTATATAACATTTGAGTGAATGCATACAATATTTCTTAGCCAAATGGAAATAAGACAAAAATTTACTTTTACTCACTATTACTTCTACTTTAATGAAAATTACGTTCGTGCGGGTTATCAAATTTGGCAACGTGTTTGTAAGATTTTTAGATCGCAAATATTCTTCACTTAGCCCTACCGAATTTGGCCACTTTAATATCTGACACCCAGGGAAAAACAAATTCTCTAATATTTTTTCGAGAGATAAATGTTTAAAAAAGAACAAAATTTTTGACAACGATTATGAAATCCCCCTCAACACTTTTTGTCAGTAAACCGTTAACATTATACTCTAAACAATGAACCTTTGATATTTACATTACGTTTAGATTCTTTCTAGATAGACTTCTTCACCCTATGTCAATTTGCTGTGTGCAGTCTTTGAGTTAATCCTTCATACACTACCTATGATATACCTGGCAAGCTCCTGAATAATGCAAGAAGAATCCGTTCCCAATCTGCGATGAGCTTATTGACGCTAGAATCGATCGCAAACAACAATCCATAGCCGGTGTTCCACGTGAACGAAAGTCCGTTGATAGCAATGGTAATTCTTCTCGAGTTACAATTCTCCAACGAAAATGTAAAATTTTTGTCTTGTTGACATATTCCCTTGGCAAAGTTTTGTGATGTACCAAAGCCAATGGATATGGCTTTGGCATTTAAATTTTTTATCTGTTTAAATAACTCAATTTCGATTGACCTTCAGGACCAAAAACCACGATTTCAAGGTCTTCTTCAGATTTTAAAAATTAGCTTTGGAAAATTACACTTTTTCTTTTTGTAATATTGTCAAGATTTTCACTCTTCTTTAAGGTTTTAATTTCATCATTTAACGGTTCATTTTGATATTTTAGAGAACTTACTTCTTTTCATAATTTCCTAATTTTGTTTGTCAGTCCCAAAACGTCCTCGTGTGCATTTAACCCCTCTATCAGCAAGGCAGACTAGTAAATTCGTAAAATTTGCAGTGCGTTTTTGATATGATGCATAAGTGGCCCGTGCATAAGTGATATGAACCAATAAATGAACGCACTGCCCAAAAATGCTTCACAAAATTGTTTATGGAATGAGGAGGGAATCTTGAAGATAAACCAGGGTCTGGTAGTCCTTCTGCCTTGTGAAGCGAAGAGGTGATTTGATTTGAATAAAACATTTCAGGAGTTGGCCAAAGTTTTCGAAGATCAATCCATTCGCTCTAGCTTTTGACTTAGAAAGACGTGAAACCTGACCAAATTGGTTCATCTTAAATTGACGTAGAAACGTTGTATTACCGGATTGTCTCAAGTGACGAAAAATCCTGCAAAGTAACTGGCCGCCACCAAATATGCCTATACATTTGCACCAAATATTACCACCCAAAGGTGTTGCTTGGTGGAGTATGCCAGGTATACTACGAACTCCTACCACGAGTCCGGACAATCACCGTTGAAACTAACTGAACAATATCTTGCCTGCCCAGTATCAACCTACTTTCTTAAAAATCTCTTACAAAAGGTTTTTTTGTCCAGGAAACAACGAACGACACACAGAGAAGGTAAAGGAGGTGATAATGAAGCTTGGTTGGGAAGTTCGAACACATTCTCCCTACTCTCCAAACCTGACCCAGCTGCCTTTCATTTTTTTAAGAAATAGAGAATCATGTGCGTAATCGAGAGTGCTGTAGTAGCTAACAGCTAAAAAAATGAGCTGATAAGAAGGACTAGTAACTCCTTGGGAGAAAGTTATAAACGGCAATGGAAACTATTTTCCCGAATAAAATATTTCTAAACTAATTTTAAATGTGAACTTTTAAACCTGCAATTTTTCTGGTTAACAGTTATTGTAATGATAGCGATTAAACTGAACACAGGGAATTTCACTTTTGCCGGAAAAAAGTCACGATGCGGATTGGTGAATCGATGAAGGCTTTTTAAGGGTTCGGAAAATGACACCTCGAATATAGATCAAAAAAGCTTCTAACGTTTGTCCTTGGCCTCTATTTTACCTACTCGAATTCCACGTAGGTACACAAAACCAAAATAAATCGCAATATTTCGTACTTTCCGTCTTTTTCCCTCTCAGCCAGTTTAAAAACGGTGTCATAAACTGCAATTTTTTGTTTAGTTTCTTGTTGTCATTTTAGAATTGGTGGTTATTGTTCAACTAGATAAATAATTCACTACTTTTAGTTGTCCTCTTTACCAATTAATATATTTCAATTAATTAAGGTTTTTAGTAGAGATAAAAAGTCAGATTCGAACCTACGATCTTCAGCTAGATACGCCGCTGCTCTACCACTTGAACTATCGTGACGTCGATCAACTCGGACACTCTCAACCCCACCTTTTGAATTTTCCCTCCTTTTTGCCATTTTCAAATGTCGTGTAATCTATTGGATTCTCGGCGATAAATGAAACGGCCACGGAGAGCTTTTGTGAAGGTATACTTCGTTTTTACTTATTAAATTACCTAGTAGTTAGGGTCCGAGTGGATCGAGCTAGGGAAACACAAGTCGAGCAGGGAGGTAGCCGAAGATCGTGGTTCGAATCCCGCTCGTGACGCTGACTTATTTATCTCAACTAAATACTTCATAACGATCGATTTTATTTTATAAGTAATGGAGATTTTTATTTAATGTAAAAGCTATATTGCATTTTGCAATTGCAGAACTAGAAAAAAGAACTAAGACATCTCAATGACCATGTCTAGGGAACGGCATTGTTGTTCCAAAATCCCCAATAACCCGAAGAATACGAGTATTGCAGTATCATCCGGTGTATTGTGAATGTATTTTAAAAGAAAAACATTAATTTGTGAAACATGTCAGTTTGGAGATGTCCTTTGAGTACCAGTTTCGAATAGCATAATGCTCCAAGACCACGAATGGGTTGTCAAACCTGTCAACCAGGCGACCTTCAAGAGAATACGAATTTTGACAGACGGTACGTTAGACACCTCTCTGAAATCTACTTTAGAGTCCGATACTTACTCCCACTTTTGACTCCGACTAGAAAACAAGACATTTCAACAGTTCGTTAAAAAACAAAAGATGAATGATAGAGTGAGTGAGGTGTTCATTACTTTTTAAAAACACAGTTCCTACTCACATAAGTTGTTTTAAACAATCCGGATTTCGAGCCTACATCTCATCATCAATATTTCTACAAACACGTCTCTCGACCTGCAAAAGTGGACCCGCCGATACCCCCGCCAACGCGACGTTCCAATCGACAGCTGATTTTTTTAATGGCGCTCAATTTGAACGGGCGAAAAGTGGGAATTATAACGCAAATAAATATTATAATAGTAAATACTGTAAAAAATTAATTATAAATTATAAAGTATGATGATACATTAATATTAGTAAATTATTAAAAAACAATAACAAAATATTTAATTTAATTATTTGGGCGTTTAATATTATTGTATTTATGAATATATTTAAAATGGGAGGTAGATCAAGGTCTGTTATATTATTAAAGTTCAATTTTACATTTTTTAATTTCAAATTTGTCAAACCAATCTAGTTCTCTCCCTTTGTTAAAACTATGTAACACTCTTGGATTTAGATTTGAATTGAAATTATGTTTTGGTTCTTTTAGGTGGTCCTTAAATTCCGAAAGATTTGCACGATTTGGGCAAGTGTGTCTTTAACACTCGTTTTTATTTCTCTACCGCTTTGTCCTTGAGTTGGTAAACCCCGCTTTGGACCAAGTTGTCTACCTTGTCTTTAGGTTTTGAGAGGATGTTTTTAAGTGAACCCTAGCTAACCTAAAACCTTCTTGTTTAAAAATTTTACTGACTTTTGCCGATAATTCACCAATGTATGGCAAACAACGGAAACCTAATGGTTCATTTATGGTGGGGTGGCTGAGTCCTATTGTTGATTCGTTTAAAGTTAATTTTTTGATTCTTTTAACTAGCAACCTATCAATAAATATTTCTTATTTTTCTAAGGTTTTAATAGTTTCTAATTTTTTTTTATAGTTAGCGGGTGTTAATGGAAAATTTAACATGCGGTCTATGAGCCAAAAGAAGCCAGCAGCCTTTTGGGACCGTGGGTGGGAAGAATCCGCTGGTATCATAGTGCCTTTAGTTGTGGGTTCTATATACGTCTATTTCTATTAGGTTGTTTATTATGGACAATTTTAGGCCTAAACCAAAATTAGTACTCCTTCCATTTGTCTCAACTTACCCATACAAATTTTTTTTATCTATACAGCCACCATAACTAAATACCGAATCAGTCTAGATGCTGAACCGGAAACCAGCTATCAAACATTAAAAACAACATATCCAAATTGTGCACGTTAAAACACCCTCACTCATATTAATTCATTAAACATTAATATTGAAATTATTACTTCTGAAATTGGCTTGAGTTTTACCTAATTGAATGAATATTGATTCTATTCTGGATTTTGTATATAAAGTTAAATATGTGAATAAAATGTTTGTTTTCAAAGTGATATCCCCCTCCATTACTTAATTAGGAATGGACTGGCTAATTTATAAAACTTTAATTTACTTCACACTAAAAGTATCTAATTTTAAATACTTCAATGAGAGGGGGCCGCCCGGATTTTGTTCTGTGTCCGCTAACTATTGTAAACAGTTTTGGAAGCTATACTATATATTTTTTACATAAAAAAAGGAATACCTGAAGCTGCCAGAAGCCTTTGAATATAGGTCTCTCAAGTTGATCCTGTTTAGTTTAAATTTCCCTTCGATCAAAAGCGTCTTCGGCCATACTTTTAAAGAGATTATTCTTTCAGTTAGGCTGGTCTTTGGTACGATCCTGACGTCCTCTTCATACATCTTCATGCCAAACGCAGACCTAAATTCATTTCAATAATTAAACAAAGGCAATTTTAGTGAGCTTAAAAATTTTGTTGGGTAACCAGAATCGGATATCGAACCTAAAACGAAGAAGAAAAAAAATAGAATTGTCGGATGTTGACTCATGTCGTTCGTAAAGTTATCAGGCTATATAATCCTTATCCAGTTACCCTATCAATCATGGAGCAGATCAATCGTCCTCGTTCAAAATCCTTTTGCCCTTATAAATACGTGTCACCCGATCAATAAATCAATTTTTCCCAAGGTGTTATTTACTGGAAACGCGTTATTTTTAACTCTAGTTAATATTATTATTGTTGATGCTGAAATTACGCAAACGCCATGCTGATTAATCAAAGCGTATTAGTTTCTTAGCGCATCCATTGTCTTCTCAATCCTTGCCTAATCCCCCGTCTAAGCAAATCAGCCATTCAAACCGGAAGAGTTATCTACCGTGTGCCAGCTCATCGGTTAGGTATGGATTAGCCTGTTGTTCTTCAATCAACACTTGTTGATTTGTTTAACAGTTGTGGATGTAGGTGCCAGTACTGACCCACTTGTTGAACTTTTGTTTATTATAACTCAACTCTTTCAGTTTTTAAACTATTTAATTGGGTCTTACAAACATATTTTCATTTTTTTCAAATTAATTAAGGTTTTTAGTAAAGATAAAAAAAACAGTGTAACGAGCGGGATTCGAACCCACGACCTTCGGCTATATAAGTCGCTACTCTACCACTTGAGCTAACGTGACTAACTTCTCAACTCAATCCCACCTTTTGAATTTTCCCTCCTCTTTCCCATTTTCAAATGCTGTATAAACTATTTGATTCTGGACGACAAATGAAATGGAAACAGAATAGTAGTGAAGCTGATAAGTTAAAATGAAATGTGTCTTCAATAATTTCATTTGTCGCCTCGGCGTAGACGGAGGTCGTGGTTTCGAATCACGCTCGTGACACTGACTTTTTTACCTCAACTAAAAGCCTTAATTAATTGAAAGATATTAATTGGTCAAGTACACCAGAAAAACGAGTGAATTATACATTTTATTTAGTTAAGATTATTATTATTTAAATTAAAAGATGAGTTCTTTGCCATGGTATATTAGAAAAAGCGGTGAACCGTGTAATTCATTCCGGCAACTTTGGTACCCCCGGGATGTCCTTTTATTTATTTTCTCTTTCCCATCTGTTTCATTCATTGTGAAGCCCAACACAGTGGCCCGGACGGGATAATGAGAACGGAAACAACAGTAATACATATGCTAACAAGTTCTGGTCGGCGATCGTGTGTGAAAGTGAATTAAAATCTCAGTAATGATATTTTCAAAGAGTGGCAAATGAAAATACGCGATAAAAGCAAAATGAATGCAAGCTATTTACTTTTTAAAACGCGTTTACAAGCATTTTGTTCCGGACGCAATAAGTCAAGATAAGCTAGGATATGTAAGTAGTTCTAGAACTAGTTGACCCTTGTCCCCCTTGTTGTATTAAAAAACAGGATTATACAGGGTGCTACAGAGTGTAATATCAGTACTGCTATGAAGGATTCATGTATATAACGTATAAAACAAAGTTCAGTCCCTGATTGACTCCATTAAATTTTTCACTCTGAAAAGTGACATGTTAAGCACACCTATCGAAAGGAGGGACCAGCTCGTAGAAAAAATTGAAATCGCAGGCAATGACATGTGGGGATGAAGGAGGGAAATGGAACTGATGTTTATTACCGAAACTATTACATGTACGATGTTCTTGGGTTTCTGCTCTCCTTGAGTTCGATATCACGATTTTCGACATTGAGATAGAAATTTCAAAAAGAAAAGGTCTCAAAAAGGTAAAAGTGAGTATGTCGTAGGAATGCTTATAAAACAATGTTGTTGGAAAAGCCATTACACCGAAAAAACATGGGCTTTGTAATTTTGGGATCAGCTGCTGTATTTTGCGAATTTTTCAACGGAAATGCTTGATCTTGTCTAAACGTTATTGCAGTTAGCAAAATAAAGGTTTTAATGCCTCTAAAGTTGAGAAATTACGATTTTATGTAAAATAATATTCGATTTTCGAGTAAAATTTAAAGATACCTTAAGAAAGAGTCAAGATAGAAAGTCGTCCTGGTGCCACTGGGCAATATTTTATTTAGTGAATCTACCATGTCAGTATTGTCGTTTAATCCAGTGACACCCTCTACAATAAATAACTTTTAGACAATAAATTTATTTATTTTTTTAATAGTACAGCCGTTTTTAGTTTATAATTATATGATATAATGTGTGGGGATTAGTGACCGTTTGTCGATGACTATTCAGAAATCGTGAGATGCGGTCTGGTGTGATGTAGGTTTCAGAAAAACATTTTCTTTGCCCTGCCAAAGTTTCGATGTTTATTTAGATCATCTTCAGGCCATGGGATTTACAAGCATTGTTTAAATTTAACAAATACATGTAGGATGTAGAAAAAATTGAATTTATAGAATGCAAATAAATATATATTTTTAATAGTATTTCTACTTTGATTGAATATTTTAAACAAATATGTATTTGAATTTTAAATAAATAACAAAAAAAGTGAATGTAGAGACATTAAACATGTAGGATGTGGAATAAAGCGAATTTTTACGATGTAAAAGAATATTTTTTATATTCAGAAGTACTTCGAATATAAAAACATTTTTTTGCAATTTATAAATTCACTTTATTCCACATCCTACATGTTTTTGTTAAATTTAATCAATGTTTATAAATCCGAGGGCCTGACGATGATCACAATCAAAGATCGAAACGTTGGCACGACAAAGAAAATGTTTTTATGAAATCTAAATCACACCAGACCGCATCTCACGATTTCCGAATATTTATATGTTTTGTCGAAAAGAAAAACATTATATAGGCATTGTGGAGATGTTAATTCCCAGCAGCACTAAGGTTAATATATAAACATTTAAATAACAAATTAATTTTTGAAATGTGTGTTTGGACGTAGACGGCAATGTTTATGCAGTTTTAGTAATTTTTTTTTTCGTGAAAAATTTGTACTGTAAAACAAACAATACATAGAAAACGTTCGACGTTTGTAAACTTACTAAATAACATGGAGTTTTTTTTAATCCTAAGGAACGATAATGGAAGTGTGTTGATTTTCAGTTCATCCGTTTAAATTTATTATAAGTTGAATTTTTGTCTATTGTTAAAAATGTTTAAATAAATATTACAAGAAATGAACTTCTGGTCTGGTTAGTTGCAATTTCTTCTGCGTCTAACTTTAGTTAAAAGTCCAATTAAGTTACTATCATGGAAAACTTGTCGAGTGTGCGCAGTGTCACGTTGAAATGGAGTTAAAACTTTTAACTCACTCATTATTTCTTTTTTTTCTCTCTATCTCTATCTCCCACACACAAACATACACCTTATTCCTCCAATTATAACTATTTCCTGGCGACAAATTTTGTGTATTTTTAATTTAGACTTTCGTTCACTAATTCAGCACGACACGATAGCGCCGCTTGGATAGGTGTGGCTTCGGCATTATTAAGAATTCCTCAAAGAGAATTTCATAATAAGATGTAGTGATTAAATTCTAAACCCTCTAGTGAATTCAATAGCACGAATACCTGCATTAAGACGATTTATATACGATATTAATTTTCCCTGCTGGGAATCATTACTTCTACGTGTTTAACATAAATTGTTAACTATAATTAATTAAGTTTTTTAGTTGAGATAAAAAAAGTCAATGGCACGAGTAGAATTCAAACTCACGATCTTCGGCTAGGTACGCCGCTGCTCTACCACGTGAGCTATCGTGTCCTCGATCCACGTACACTAACTTCCCATCTCAACCCCACCTTCTGATTTTCCCTCCTTTTTTTGCTATTTTTCATATATCGTGTAATCTATTTGATTCACGGCAACAAATGAAATGGACACGGAAAGCTTTAATGAAGTCATATTTCATTTAAACATATTAAATTCAAGTTTTCATGATCCGCTTAACCAATTAATATCTCCACACCTTTTGAATATTGAAATGGCAAAAAGGAAGGAAACTTCAAATGGTAGGGTTGAAATGGGAAGTTAGTGTACGAGTGGATCGAGGTAGCGGCCATTTTAGCCGAAAATCGTGGGTTCGAATCCCGCTCGTGACACTGACTTTTTTATCTGAACTAAAAACCTTAATTAAGTAAATACTATTTTGCGGTATGGCTTCTATGAAAAATGCTCGCATCACCACAGCATTTTAGACATTAGGCTGAAGTTTAGATGCTATAATGCTTAAAAAATCCTATTTCAAACTGTCTCAGTTTGGATTTCTATAAACACGTCTAAAAGTATTATAGTTTAAAAAAATTTTATACTTAATTTCTATACTTAGCGAGATAATGGAAAGAAAATTTATCACAAATTTTTTAGAAATAAGACAATAGTAAAGAAATTTCACTTACACTGTACACTCATTGGCGTGGAAGTAAATTGGCTCGATGTTGTAACCTTCTTGAAGAGGGCTGAATTCGGAATTTTCCTTTAACGAAAAACAACTGGTTGTTACTGGAAGAGAATTACAATGAGATCCCTGCTTTATATTGCATTATTCAAATTCCTGTTTCTTATAAACGGTATCTTTTGATCAAGACGGCTCTAATAACATGTCTTCTCTTTTTTCCCATTTGAATCAACACTAAACTTGTTTCATAATCAACAGAGCGATATTTCAACTTAGGCTTTTACCTCTTTTAATACTCCGTCAATTGTGTTTGATATTTCGTCGAGTTCTCTTTCCAGCGTGTTGTTATCTGAAAGAAAAAAAAAAAAAAAAACAGCTTAGAAAATGTTTTTTTTGAAATTTGGTCGAGTGTGTTTTTTAGATGTCAAATTCAATCGTACCGTAGAAATATCTGGTTTTTCAGGACAGAAACAATCGCCAACCAATTATGATTTAGCATAATAACAATTCAAAATTAATGTCTACTCATATATACAATGTGTATTATATATGTCCTCTCAATTGCTTCCAATTTTAGAAAGCTTATATTTTTGAAACAATTAACGACAAATTTTTATCTGAACTATACACCTTAATTAATTGAAAGATAACATCTCAGGGGGCCACGGTAGCCGAGTGGTTAGCGTGAGACTCTCGGCTAGTAGACCCCGCGGTCGAAGGTTCGATTCCCGCCGTCGCCTCTGGCATTTTTTCACGATACCCTTCCCCCCAAAAAAAACGAATACGCAATAAACAATTACATAGTCTGGCTAGATGCGCAAAGTTCATGAGGCCATTAAAAAAAAGGAAAAAAAAAAAAAAAAAAAAAAAAAAAAAAAAAAAAAGAAAGATATTAATTGGTCTAGCGGACCACGAAATTAATGAATTTGTAGAGATTAGTGACCGTTAACGGATAATTATTCGGATATCGTGAGATGCGGTCTGGTGTGATGTAGGTTTCAGAAAAACATTTTCTTTATCGTGCCAACGTTTTTTATTGCCCTCTCAACACGACATGGCACAATTACACAGAAGACAAACAATTTTAAGCCCTGAAGATGATCTCAATAAAAGATCGAAACGTTGGCACGATAAAGAAAATGTTTTTCTGATACCTACATCACACCAGACCGCATCTCACGATATCTGAATAATTAATGAATTTAATGAATTAAAATAATGCATTCTTCACTAAAGCTCTCCGTGGCCATTTCATTTGAGACCGAGAATCAGACAGATTACACGACATTTGAAAAATGGCAAAAAGGAGGGAACATTCGAAAGCGGGGTTGAGATGGGAAGTTAGTGTCCGAGTGCAGAGTTGGGCAAAATCTAACTAATTCAATCATGATTAAGATTTTTGATTGAAGTTTAATCATGATTCAATTAGTCATGAGTAGATTAATCATTGTATGATTTAGTCATACCTCGTGATTGAATTAATCATGACTAAATCATATAATGATTCATTTAATCATGACTAATTCAATCATGATTAAACTTCAATCAAAATTCTTAATCATGATTGAATTAGTTAGATTTTGCCCAACTCTGGCTACAATGACCACTTACCAAAATCCAATAGACTCAGGATAAAAATTTTGAGATGAGAGTCGTGCTTAAGGCCAACCTCAAAAAATGTTATCACAAACGAAAACCACCGACACGTCTATTTTATTACAATCAAGACCCAAAGATGGTGTATTTTCTAAATAATGTAGAAATCTCACCATTCGAGTGGAATAAATTTTAATTCAAAGAAATTTTTTTTTCATTAGTCGATTATGTAAGCAGATTTACTTTTCAAAGCGTAACTTGTTTTAAGATTATTTATTTTATTTTATTATTATTATTTTTTTGGCTTTTCATAACGACTTTTACTTATAATTGGAAGATAGATTTTTGTTAAATAAGGTGTTGAAAATTTTTCGTTTTCATGAAATAAATTCCTGTTAGAATTTTTTAAAAGTGATGAAATTTTGTATTTTTCATCTTTTGTGCTCCGATTCGAATATGATTTGTCGAAATTTAGTCATGACTAACTATATTATGACTAAATTAGTCCTGCCTCGTATTTAATTACTAGTCATGACTAATTTAGCCATCAATCACATATCGTGACTAATGACTAAATTAGTCACTTACTACCAATCATGACTAACGTTCTGAGTGATCAATCATTAATCATTAGACATGACTAATTTTTGCCCAACACTTCCGACTGGATCGAGGTCAATATAGCTGAAGTGGTCGAGCAGCGGCGTATCTAGCCGAAGATTGTGGGTTCGAAACCCGCTCGTGACACTGGCTTTTTATCTCAACTAAAAACCCTTATTAATTGAAAATGGCATTTGAAGGATTCTTAAAACTTCAGAGCTGAGACAGCAGAACGAATGACCCGTTAAAATCGCATACAATGAAAATTTTGCTGTTATAATCGTAAAATTTAAAAAGTTTAAAGACAATGACAGAATTAAAGACCGTACAACACCTAAAAATTAAACGATTTACATTAAAAAAAAAACTCTATAGATTTTCCTATTTCGTCCTTGTGTGTACGGGATGATGAACTAATAGATTTTTGGTTGCCTACCATGGTCCGACTAACCTCGCCGATTTTTTTCAAACAGACGCGTTTCATGCTACTCAACAGAAATCACCCAAACTCTGAAGATGGCAAAATGCAGAAATGCCTCTGACTGATATAGGCAGACCGAGATGATGCGTAACTATAAATTCTATGGATGTTTTTGTTTGAATGAGCCAATTCAGAGTGCGCTACGTGTGAAAAGTCAACTGCTGTAAAATTCTTCCAAGTTTGTAAACATTGACTTTTTCCACCGTCGATTACGCTTGCATTAATGTGAGTCTTAAATTTCATAGTCGATGTACTCATTCGACCCGAATTTTAATTCTCTTTCATTTTGATACTAATTATTTTGTTGTTTATGAGTTATAAGCCAAATATTATAAAAAGTAAACTTTTATAAACTTCAAATTAACCCTTTATAACGTTAAATTAACTTTTTAAAATTTTTTATTATCTTTTTTTACCTTCAAATTAGCATTTTTAATTTCATTTTTACTCTTTTTAATTGAAATTGCCTTTTTTAGATTTAAAATTAATCCTTTATAACATAACATTAAACTTTTTTCGATTTAATATTAATTTATTTAAATTAATATTTAGCTTTTCCCGTTTAATTGACCATTTTAATTTCTAATTAAATTTTAAATTAATGCTTTTTAACTTGAAATGAATTTTTTTAAAATTTAAAATTAGTATCTTTCAATTAATTTTCGGTTTTAGTTGAGATAAAAATGTCAGTGTCACAAGCGGGATTCGAACCCACGTTCTTCGGCTAGGTACGCCGCTGCTCTACCACTTGAGCTATCGTGACCTCGATCCACTCGGACACCACTTTCCCATCTCAACGCCACCTTGCGAATTTCCCTCCTCCAATTAAACGACGTTTGAAAAATGGCAAAAAGGATGATAGATCATGCGGTAGAGCAGCAGCGTATCTAGCCTAAGATCGTGGGTTCGAATTCCGCTCATGTCATTGACTTTTTTATCTCAACTAAAAACCTTAATTAATTGTATAAGTTAATTTAATTATGTTAATTATGTTAATAATTAATTTACGTTTTTAGTTGAGATAAAAATGTCAGTGTCACAAACGGGATTCGAACCCACGATCTTCGGCTAGGTACGCCGCTGCTCTACAACTTGAGCTATCGTGACTTCGATCCACTCGGACACTAACTTCCATCTCAACCCCACCTTCTGATTTTCCCTTCCTTTTTGTTCCCCCTTTTCCTAATTAATTGAAAGATAATAATTGGTCAAGCGGACCACGAAACTAGAGAAAATTAAATTACTCTAATAACCCTCCTTAAATATTAAATGAACAGGATATGATACGAGACATAAGCATTTAAACTAAATGTATTGCTAAATTTTAATGTTTAAACAATTAGTATATTTTTAATGCATTTTACCTTCATATATCACAATACTAAATAAAATGCGAAACATATTCAGCGAAAATCCCGTATAATGGAAATTCTTGATTTTGTGCTCTTACAAATTTTAAAATTTTGGAGAAGCAATGAACGCAGAATTAAATAATCTGCAATAATTGTTATTTTAAACAGTTATACAGATATATTTTTGTTGAATAGGCCAATTTTGGACGGAGATAGTTGGTAAACATTGACTTTTTCATTCTGCCTTTAGCGTACATCATTGGCGTATATTTCATAATTAAGCAACCGATTTGAACCAAATTTTAACGCTCTTTCATTTTGATAATAATTATTTTTTCGCTAAGGTAAATCGTTAACGAGTTAAATACGAAGTGTTGTAAAAAGCAAACTTTTTTTAAATTTCAAATTATCACTTTTTAACCATAAATTAACATTTGAAATTTCACGTTCATTATGTTTACTTGTAAATTACCTTTTTTTTTAGATTTCAAATTAAGCCTTTATAACTTCAAATTAAACTTTTAAATTTCAAATTCCTTTTTTAGCTTAAAATTTAACTTTTCTCGTTTAATTGACCTTTTTAATTTTTTGAAATTTCAAATTAACGGCTTTTAACTTGAAATGAACACTTGTGAATTTAAAATATACTAATTAACCCTACATAAATCTTAAATAAATAAGATATAGTATGAAATATATAGAAAGTATATTGATAAATTTTATTTGGTAAATGTTTTTGCTGAAATATTCCGTTCACTCGTTACACACGAAAAACTGCAAATAAATGAGAAAATATCGTGTTTTTTTAGCTAAGAAATGGGTTGCATACCTCCGGAGGCCCTGCTATTTTGAATATTTAGTGAATGAACATATTAAAATATACCAACTTCTAACGACAAATTTTACTGGCCTGTGTTAACCGTTCTGAAAAATCGTTCTAAAAAAACCACAGTTTAAACTCGAAAATTTAAGTATACGTAGATAAATTATATAGCTATAACTTGGGTTTTTTAACTTAAGGAAAAAGCTTGCAGGCTATCTTGGAAAAAGGAGAAAGTCAAGTAAAATAAGGCGCCCTACAAAAAGCTTTTCAGACCTTGGCCACTCACCGTTTATTTTTCTTCCATCAGCTTTTGCTCAACCTGAGCCCCGATGTTCCAGTACTCGTTCCTTCAGGTTTTACAGGCAAAAACAGACGGAAAGTTTAGTTGGTGCAAAAAATAAATTCATGGTTGTAAGATTTTTTTAGATTTCATAATTCTTATCTTTTTGCAAGAGGTTCGTAATTGGAAAAATTCATTAATTTTTGAAATATAAAAATCGTGTTTAATACAATATATCTTAATTAGAATTATTATTCGATGGTAATTACGATTCCCCACCCAATTCGAAAAGCAAAAATTATATTATATACTCGTCGATCTGGAAATAATATTAATTTATTCGCTTTTTCATTTACATATTCAATATTAATAAATTAAACCTGTCGAAATGCCACTTCCTGGCTTTATTTTCTAACGATTGTATCAAGTTTAAATTCATGATCTAAATAATGAAACAATTGTACCTATGACAAATATTTTACTGGCTTTGTTGGAAAGAACAGATAAATACGATCCGTCATAATTATTCAGATTTGAGACAATATTGCGCCCCATCTGATAAAGACTGAATGGCATTCTTGATAGGACTATTCCCTTGAAAAGTCAAGTAGGATAAATCACGGAATGCGTGCTGTATCCATGAGAAAGCTATATATGTTTAAAAACCTATTTTCCAAATTTAATGCTCTAATCCGTCTTAGTGGTTTCATGTTCCTTTAAATTGCTTATTCTTACTTCGTTATATTTAAATAATGAGTCGAGAAGTGGTTAGGAGCATTATATTGAATATACAAAAAGTGAAAAAAAAAATGTTTCGAACAATTACGCAGTTTTTCAATTATAATCACCCGAAACAATTTTTTACTGAAGATATAGCGAGTGTGTAGAGATTAGTGACCGTTAATCGATAATTATTCAGATATCGTGAGATGCGGCCTGGTGTGATGTAGGCTTCAGAAAAACATTTTCTTTATCGTGCCAACACGACATGCAAGAATGGCACAAGTACACAGAAGACAAACACTTTGAGCCCTGAAGAAGATCTCAATAAAGATCGAAACGTTGCCACGATAAAATGCTTTTTTTTAAACCTACGTCACACCAGACCCCATCTCACGATATCTGAATAACGATAATAGCAAGTTTCAGCACAAAGACCCGAAATTGAATAGAATAATACGAGAATTTTTTCAATATAAAACGTTTTTCTATCGTGATTTGTACTGCAAGCAGCAACTTAATCAAGCTTGTAATTCACCTTGTGAGGCACTAGAAAAATGTTTAATTATGTTTTTTATCTTTTTATGAACACTTGCTTTACATTTTTGATATTAAGTCGATTGAAGTTGGTAGTAGTAATTATAAGTGTTAATTATACAAATCTAGTATTACTTTTTTTCTCATGACTGAACCTGCTGAGCACCACATTCAACTCAGCTATGAGGGATTGTTAAAACAGTTTTCAATAGTTTTTATTATAATGTTCAGTATGAAAATAGCACCTGATGCCATATTAAAAATTTTAACTGATAGATTTAACATGTTACTGTTTTACATATTCATATGCGCAATGCTTTTTAACAACATTTGCTATTTGCTTTCTTAATTACCAGTGAAGTGTCTCGATTAAAACTCCATTAAAATAATGTTCCAACCGCACTTTAGATAACAATCCTCTTAAACTATAGGTTTATTTTTTTTTAAATATTTTTTTCGTTCCAAACTTTATTGAATAATATGCTTCTCGTTGGTGGTAACTGCTTGAGAACAAATGAAGCTTACCGTTGTAAAGTGAAATATTTCATCATTACTTTGAAATCCAATAGATTTCGTGGTCCACTTGACCAATTAGTATGTTTAAATTAATTAAGGTTTTTAGTTGAGATAAAAAAGTCAGTGTCACGAGCGGGATTCGAACCATTGATCTTCGGCTTGATACGCCGCTACTATACAACTATCCTGACTTCGATCCGCTCGGACACTAACTTATCGTCCCAACCACACCTTTTGAATTTTCCATTTTTTATGACATTTCTCAAATGTCATGTAATCCATTTGATTCTCGGAGACAAATGAAATTACATCTAGCTTTTTCCGAGAAATTAGCCATTTACAATTGCCAATTAACGTTTTTAAATTTCAAATGAAACTTTTTTGAGTTTAAATTAATCTTTTTAATTTAAAATTATCTATTTGTTTCACATTAGTTTTTCCAACTTCAAATTAACCCGTTTTAAATTTAATATGAATTTAACTTTATTAGACTCCCATTTAATCGTTTTAACGTCAAATTAGCTTTTTTTAAACTTGAAATTAACTCTTTAAGATTTCAAAGTAACCATTTTCCACCTTCAGTTGAACTTTTTAATTTGAAACCAAGTGTTTTAATTTTACACTTAACAATTTACAATTATAATATAAAATATAAGCATGTAAAGTAAACTAGTAGTTGTAAGTAACTCATATATATTTGTGTTTTTTCAATGTAAAATAATTGGGTTCTTATAAGACTATGATCTAATTCAGTTAATTAAGGTTTTTAGGTGAGATATAAAAGGTACAAAGAACTCGAAGTCACGATAGGTCAAGTAGTAGAGTCAAGCCGATGGTCGTGGGTTCGAATCCCGCTCGTGACACTGACTTTTTTAATCTCAACTAAAAATCTTAGTTAATAGAAAGATATTAATTGGTCAACCGGACCACGAAGATTAGTGACCGTTAATAGATAATTTTTCAGATATCGTGAGAGGCGGTCTGGGTATAAATGTTTAAATTTAACAAATAAATGTAGGATGTGGAATTGATGTGAATTTATACAATGCAAATAAATATATATTTTTAATAGTATTTTCACTTTGATTGAATATTTAAAAAAATAAATAAAGTAAATAAATAACAAATGCAAAATATATTTTATATTTCATCAAAGTATTTCAAAGTAAAGTAGAAATATAAAATATATCTTGCATTGTATAAATTCACTTTTCCACATCCTATATGTATTTTCTAAATGTAAACTATGTTTGTAAATCCCAGGCACTGAAGATGATCTCATTAAAGATCGAAACGTCGGTACAATAAAGAAAATGTTTTTCTGATACCTACATCACACCAGCCCCCATCTCACCATATCTGGATAATTAATGACTAATCTAAATAATTTACTTAAAATTAAAGTAAAAATTATATATAATTAATAATTATAAGAACGGATATTATACATGGTTAAAAAAATAAAAATACGTATAAAATAATTCATCTGTTAAAAACCATATGTTTAAAACCCATCAATTAAAATTATAAGTTATACAAAATTAAATTAGAATTGTAAAACGAGTTTACATTTTAATTTTAATTTATTGTCCTGTGGTATTTCGGATATAAACCCATTTTTAATTAAAACAAGCTTTATTTTATAATCAATTTTAGTTTTAAATGTAATTAAATTTCATTTGGTCATCTAAGAGTTCAATTATTTTATATTAAAAATGCAAATATGTAGAAATTGTATTTTACAAGCTTATGTTTCATAACTTCTCCTATCTTTTTTTTAAATTGTTTTAAAGAAAGAAATGGTTTGAAATAAAATATAAAGACGTCAATTTGATGTTAAAAAGAGTTCTTACTTTTCTCCATCTTTTGGTTGTACGTACTTCAGTTGATTCTCATTCTTCCAGGCAAGTAGGAGTAATAGCGAACTCCTTTAAAAAGTGTGAATTTGTAATTTGAATAATTAATTTAGGGTTGGAAAAGATTATTAATCTTTTATGAACTTCAAACTCTAAAGTTTAAAGGCGTAAAATTGGCAGGAAAAAACCGAGTTCATGCTCAAATTTTCGAGTTGATAATTTAAAAACAGAGGAAACTAAACGCAAATAATGCACGAATTGGAGCAATGTAGTGTCTTGTGAAACTATACGGGACCGGTATATAGGAAACAATTTATCATTAAGGTAGAAATAGATACGGATTCCTTTGCTGCTTGACTGATTTTTAAACTTATCTATGTAAAGTATGGGATCCTATATTTGACAAATAGTAGCAACTTGTGTTTATTTCTCTTGCATTTTAAAATGCTTAAAAACATATCTCTTATTATCCTTTTTGATCAAGTACAATGGTGTTGAAGTGTAAAAGCAACCCTGCTAGTCACAATAATAATAAGAGCTTAATAATGCTTAATAAACTTTAACAAAGAATGCAACATTGATTGCTCTAAAAGGAAATGTCTATGGCGAGACTTGTAACTTCATCAACATGTTTGGCGCACTTCAGTTGGAAATAATTAATTATTACCAATTAATAATTTAGATTTGTCTATCTATGATTAGTAAAATATATAAATTTAGATTTTTCCACTAAACGACAATCGATTATATAGAAACGAATTTAAAAAATTATGTGATCTACCATTCATTTTTTAAGACAAATAGTGAAAGAAACGTCCGCGCATTATTTATTTATTTTTTTGTTTTTTCGTTTGTTTGTTTGTTTGATTGTTTCATTGATTGATTGATTCATTCATTCATTCATTTTTATTTATTTATTTTTTTTTTTTATAAATGGCTTTACATTTCCGCATTAGTCACCGGATTCCCGCATAATTGAACAAGACTTTGATATAGTAAACAGTATAGGGCTTTGTACAGACCCATGGGGTATTCTAAATTCAATACTTTTGTAAGTATAAGTGGTACTTAGCCTTACTCACTACCTCGTCAAGTTAGGTTGGAAGCATTGATTGTTTTACAGCGACTCTTCATTAACGATCTGCGGTTTTAATCTCAGTTCTCCTAAACCCAACATGCTTATTACAATATTTTTTAACACAAAAACATGACTTATTGAAATTAAAATTGCAAAAAATTGACCTTACGTATAAAAGTGTTCAATACGCAAATTTTTCCCGATTGTCTATGATAACGTAAGACATAACTCTATATTTGGGTACCGAAAATAAATGAAATACTGAAAATATACTCCGATTTGCTAAAATTTGATATTGCTGGACAAAACTTATTTGGACCGAAAATTTAAATTGAATTCACGACCCATTGGCTAAATGTTATGCTAAAAAAAGTTTCACAACCAAAGTGATTCCGAAAAAACGCAATAATTACATACCAAATTCGTTGACTATCCGTTCCAGTATTTCTGGGCTTGCGTTGACTATATCCGAGGCGATAATCACTGCTAGAAATATCGAAAAGACGTACATGTTGTCATTTCCTCCGAACCCGGTCGCGGTCCCTGAGAGTGTGGAAATGATCGGCCGAACCAGATTTGACCCTCAGACAGCAATGAGCGCGGCCATCCGCACGTTCAGCGCTACAAACAGATATAAAGATAAAATATCACGGCCAGGAAGCCCGTTGAGCTTCCGCCTGGATTCCATGGGCCATCGTCTAAACTTGGAACGAGTCGGGAATGCAATTTACTTTGCGTTACTGCCGTCCTGACGAGATTGGGTTCTATGTAAATTTCCTCTTGTTTTTTTAACCAATACTCTTTTTTTACGGCATAGAATGAAAAACCGGCTCTCCTTTTCCTCCGGGGCAAATGTACGCAATGGGATAAGAAAACGAATAACCGCGGCTTTTCGAAACGTCAAGTGAATAAAATCGCGACGGTCTTGCAGAAAATTTACCGGTAAAACTTCTTCCTATTGAGTTTATAACACAGCGGGATTTTTTACTGCTTTCCTTTTTTTTTATTTTTTTATTTTTATTTATTCATTTTTTTAAAAGAAAGCCCGTTTTAACTATTATTAGGAAATACAACATTAATTCCAGAATTTATGGCGTATAAATACATTAGCAAGAATAACTTAAAGAAAAAAATACAGTTTTTGCACATTTAAAATTCTACAAATTTTTATTAATTCGGATTTTTAGGCTGCCATTGCACGAAGTTTACAATGTAAATTGAATCCACCTAAACTTTCTATTAAAATAGGGTCTATCAAACAGGTAATTCTGGTTCGAATTAAACTTGAAGCACGCAATTCTCTATATCATCCAAAATAAGCTGCTTAGAACTTGGGTTATGAAAAATTTCATATGCAGTGAAACAATTCCTTCGGTTTGTGTCAAACGTGTGCCTAGACTTCAGATTAGGCAAATTACAAAATAAATGAATAAATTGAAATAATTGACTAAAATCTCCTATACATTAATTTAATTATCATTATATGCTTGTAGGGTGTCTTGTGAAAAGAGTTTATCCTGTATGTAAAGTTGGACTAAAATGTCCCCATTGTTCGAACTCTGATTTTCATTTGTGTTCGAGACATTTCAATTTTCAGGACACTTTAACCTTTCACAACTTAATTCTATAAAGTCCTTCACATGTCATAAATGTTAATCCTACTTTATGCTTGATTGCACCGATGGAAAATACGTTCCAAACGATAATAGAATCATTAAATTCTTTTTTTAAAGGTAACCTTACGAGTTTTCAAAGTTTTTTCTAAAATTTACGTAAGATTTTTTTCTTAGTTTAATTATTCCAAATGTAAAATTTATATAACGCCCTTAAAATAATAATAATAATAATATTTAGAGTGAATTATTTGTTATTTCAAGTGGTTAGTATATAATAATATTGAATTGTAAGAAGATTTTTTTTTTTTTGGCTACTGGCTTTAAAAAATAATTATTAATGTGTGGTGATTAGTGACCGTTAGTCGATGATTATTCAGAAATCGTGAGATGCGGTCTGGTGTGAAGTACGTTTCATAAAAATATTTTCTTTAGCGTGCCAACGTTTCGATCTTTATTTAGATCACATTCAGGGCCTGGGATTTACAAACATTGTTTAAAATTAACAAAAACACGTAGAATGTAAAAAAAATAGTAAAAATTGAATTTATAATTTCTCTTAACGCTTTTTATTGTTCTCCTCTCTCTCTCTCTCTCTCTCTCTCTCTCT
The DNA here is from genome assembly GCA_039619505.1 of Cimex hemipterus. Lineage (NCBI taxonomy): Eukaryota > Metazoa > Arthropoda > Insecta > Hemiptera > Cimicidae > Cimex > Cimex hemipterus. The sequence goes on from CM077113.1 coordinate 952,868, forward strand.
CTCTCTCTCTCTCTCTCTCTCTCTCCC
>CM077113.1:968405-1013926 GCA_039619505.1 Cimex hemipterus
ACCATAAAATGAAACATTTCTTTCCCCCTCTCTGTTGCCTTGTATTAATTATGTATTAATCGTCTACTTGTTTTTTAGTTAGTTCTTTCCATATACAGTTTTAAATGTAAATTTAGTCCTACAAAAACGCAATAGACGTTTTGCTCTTTCATCTCTTACTCTCTCTCTCTCTCTCTCTCTCTCTCTCTCTCTCTCTCTCTCTCTCTCTCTCTCTCTCTCTACCCATCTATCTATCGCTCTCTCACTCTCACGATAGAATATAATAGTCTAATTGGCCGGATCGAACGTACAACTAAACATGTAAAATTAATAAATTTGCTCCAAGGAGGCTTTCTCGAACAAATCCATCTATTCATTCGACAAGTTATATTTTAGAAGTTAACGAATCTCAAAAAATGTTACTATAAAATGTTGGTAGCATACAGCAATAATATATATAACAACGTTTACTGTTGAATTGCTGCTATTAAATTATGCAAATTTAAATGTGTTCAAACGATTTTGCCTCAGCAATACCCCTAACCTAATTACCCATATTTTTGTCAACAACTGCATAAATTATTTTAATTTTTTAAAATAATTTTTATGATTAAAAACCATATAAGCTTATGAATTTGCTATGGGTCAAATTTAGGGAAATTGCCTCTATGATTTTTGAAATCTAATTGAATAGTTAAACAGAGATTACAATTAACAAATCAATTTCATCAATAGAAATTGTTTCTAATTATTATGAGTTTAAATTGGATGAATTGTTCAAGTACAGAAATCATTTATTACTCCGATAGATCGATCATTCAACAAAGTTAATTATTCTAGCGTCACCTTCAATAATTGCCCTTTCATCTGTATTGAGATAATATCACAAATAATTTATTAAAACACATTAATGAGTTTATTAAGATTAATAATCAACATAATCATAGTAAGCTGTTTGATCATTCTGGCCACGGCTATTCGCACTGTTTGTTATTAATCAAACCCGTTCTGGCTTTAGGCAGTTATTCGACCAGTGATAATGACGTTAAATCGGACATGCCTAATTACCAGCAACCAGCGCGACTTGGCAGACCTCCGTACGGACAGGGCAAGGAATTTACGAATATGATTACAAGTTTCCTTTATTTGCTGCCTAATAAACTACATTATGCTGAGTTGTTTTTATAATTAGATTTGAATTTTTGATGGTTGTATTTATTTTCTTCCATCAGGATGCTCCCAAAACCGAAGAAACCAAATCACCTTCCTAGCTCCTACCGACCCATCAGTTTTTTGCCCATTATTGGCAAAATACTGGAAAAGCTCCTTCTGAACCGCTTGTTCAAGGAGATTCCTAAAAATACAATTCCCCATCACCAATTCGGCTTTCGGATTTGCCACTCAACTGTACAACAAGCACATCGCATAATCGACGTTAATTCCACATCCATTGAACTAAAGCAGTATTGCCCGGGTGTGTTCTTGGACATACACCAAGCTTTTGACCGAGTATGGCACCCAGAGCTGCTGTGGAAGCTGAAGAACATCCTACCAGCAACGTATTACCTTATCCTAAAATCCTATTTTAACGATCGTTATTTCCAAGTATCTCACAAAAATTCATTGTCATCTATCCATCCTATTCTTGCAGGTGTCTCACAGGGCAGCGTACTCGCTCCTTTCCTATATTCAATTTATTCATCCGACCTGCCTACGCAACCAAACACTATTACCTTCACCTTTGCCGATGATACCGCTATCCTTTCTCCTGAAAAAGATGCTGTCACTGCTTCTCGTAATCTTCAGACTCACCTAAACACCCTGGAATCCTGGCTCCGTCGGTGGAGAATCAAGATCAACGAAACCAAATCAACGAACATAATATTTACACTAAACAAGAAAACACTCCCACCAGTATACCTCAACAACATTCCCATCCCAATTGCGAACCATGTACGATACCTCGGACTCTACCTAGACAAACGACTGACGTGGAACCACCATACTCGACTTAAACGCACAGACTGTAATATACGATTTTTCATGCTTAAACGACTGATGGACAGACGATCAAAACTCTCATTAACAAACAAAAGAAAACTTTACGTTTCCCTCCTGGCCCCCATTTGGACATACGGACTCGAACTTTATGGTACTGCTAAGCGTTCCAACCTCAATCGAATCCAATCCCGTCAATCTAAAATCCTCCGAACAATAGTACAAGCCCCTTTCTATGTATCCAATCACACCATCCATACTGACTTATACGTCCCTTTTGTTACCGAGCTAGCCCAACATCGCTACAAAACGTTCCACTCCAAACTACTCCATCATCCGAACCCTTTCGTCAAAAACCTGTCATCCACGACATTACCTAATAATCCCAACAGAAGACTGAAGCGCCGGTGGCCCCGCGACAATCTTAGCGATTGATGTCGACGAAGGAATACATCTCACTCATCGTATGAAGTACTAACGGCTACCATCACTGGATGGTAATTGTTCAAGTTTTCACGCCACCTTTAATAAGTTAACATGTAAATACTGTCTGTTTTACTTGTTCCATCGAAGAATGCAGTTGTAAAAAACAAACAAAACGTTAAAAAAAAGAAAAGAAAACGTAATACTTGATGTTTTTAGTTGCTAAATTCAGCGGAAAAGTTTAGAATTTTTTTTAAATTAGGCGGACCCATAAAATTTAGGTAGGACAAAAAAAATTTACATGTTTTCAGAAGAGATAAATCATAATTTAGTTATTTGTTAAATTATTTTTTACGTAATTCAATTTGTTTTTTATGGTTTTAGCGAGGAACAATAATTTTAAGTGACCTTTTTGAAAAAATGAAATTTCCTTCGAAATTATAAGTTTTTGCGGTATCAGCGATATTCAGTTTAATAAATAGCACGTATTTTAGTTCATTCTGAACAAAATGTACGACGAACAGCAGGATTTACCTTATCTCTAAAGGATGCAGCTGGCTACCAGTGATAAGTTAGTACGTGCCTAATTACGGACAACCAGCGCTACAAAGCGGACCCCGCTAAATACTCAACGGAATAAACATTCTCGGTTCTACTTGTGCTGTCCAGCTGTTTTATGGTAATTTTCCTATTTTTTGTTTTCTAACTTGCCTTTAATTAAAAGTATATTTTTCTTACGGTTCATTTTGAATATAAATTCTGTTTTATACCCTCTCATAAAAGAAATATCGAAAAGTTGGTTTCTTTTAGTTAGTACAATATTTACAGGCGAGTTTAGGTTCTTCCTTATCTGTAAGGGGGACAGTTTGCTACCGTTTATATCGCAGCAGATCTGTGACAGACAGAATGTCAGAGAGTCATGCGATATCATCTTCAGAATCAACTGAATACAACTGACGACATTTATAATAATTACCATCGTTTAGATTTATTCGAAAACTTACCAACCCATTTTAAAGATTTGTTCATATTAATCTATTTCCAATTGAACAGAGATTATTAGCCTTTTTTTTGCAATCAAAAGTTTATAATTATTAATCTCCATTTAAATTGAATTTGAAATCTAATCTGTAAACTTTTTTTCTGCTTATAGAGAAATTTAATTTTTAAATTAGCCTCATTTAAAAAGTTGATGTAACGGTTGATTATAAACGAGCATTTAAACCGCATATTTTATATTATACTTGTTTCGTATAAATATCGTAGTTTAGAGTAAAAAGGAGGTTGAAAAGAGATATGGGCAAAAATAGACATAATTAAAAAATAATACAAATCACGGTTAATTTTAACTATTAAATCCATTACAGTTCGTGGTCCGATTATTAACATTTTAACATTTTTAATTAACATTTTTCATTTAATTAATATTATGAAAGGTATTGGCTGAGATGAAAAAGTCAGTGTAACGAGCGGGCTTCGAACCCACGACCTTCGGCTAAATGCGCCACTACTCTACCGCTTGTGCTATCCTGACGCTGACATTTTTTATACTGATAAATTTCCTAGAGCAAACTAACATTAGCAACCTCTAGCAATTACTTATTTAAACACGTAATGAGACAAAACTTATTAAAAAAAAAAAGAATTAACATTTTTTTAAGGATTCACATTTTAGAAATAAATTGATTGCGTGAACGCTTTTATTACCATTACTATTTTTTTTAAAATATTGAAATAGGGATTTGTCTATGTTGTTTGCGACATGACGAACGTGTCATTCATGTTTCCGTTTCGTGTTCACCTATTTATGTGTTGTTATGGCTAAGTTTTGCGAAGTCAATTTTAAAAAATAATCCAATTAATTAAGGTTTTTTTTTTAGTTGAGATGAAAAAGTCATTAGCACGAGCGGGATTCGAAACCACGACCTTCGGCTAAATACGCCGCTAATCTACCGCTTGTGCTATCCTGACGCTGACTTTTTTATCCCAACCAATACCTAAAATCAGGGAATTATTTCATTTCAATGCTTCTGTAACTAAATTAAGTTGCAATTTTCCAATTTCTTTTTAATTAAAAAAATATATGGACAAGTTTCAATTAATTCCACTCGTGACGCTGACTATTTTATCTCAACCAATACCTATCACAAAGATTAATTAATTGAAAAATATTAATTGATCAATCAGATCACGAACTGTAATGGATTTAATAATCAAAGTGACATATATCTTCAGGAAAGCTCTCCCTTGCCATTTCATTTATCGCCGAGAAACAAATTGATTACACGACGTCTGAAAAATGGCAAAACGGAGGGAAAATTCAAAAGGTGGGGTTCAGATGGGAGTTCTTGTCCGAGAGGATCGAGATCACAAGAGGAGCGGCGTTGCTAGCCGAAGGTCATGGGTTCGAATCCCGCTCGTGACACTGACTTTTTTTATCACAACCAATACTTTTCATACCTATAAATTAATTGAAAAATGTTAATTTTAACAAAATTGTAAATACTAATATTTTTTATAATTACTTATTTGAATGTGACAGATTAAGAAACATAGATATAGAGAGAGGGAGAGCTCATGAAAAAACAATATAAGGGAGATAAGGGGTCAGTGGTATGGTGAAAACGGTGGAAACGTTCAGTGGGATGAGAGAAAGAGAAAATTTTTGAATCTAGAATATCTCGAGTAAAAAAGATACGAAAATTGACTGTACGTACAGCACGCTATTTTGTCTAATTTGAACGAGAGTCTGAAATAGAGGGTGAGAAAGAAATATATATAAATATCGATAGATAAATAAATGGACGGATAAATAGTTAGATAAATGAGAGGGAGTAAGAAAGAGGTGAGATTGACTATATTAATGCAGTCCAGCTACTCACCATTAATACAACATGTAATATATTTTAATTTTGACACAAAACATAATTTTTTTTTTATTTGTCGATTGTCGTGTATCTCTATTTGTTTCTCGGCAACAGATGAAATGGCCACGGAGACCTTTTCGGAGACCTGCGGAGTTGTTGCAGAACAACTTGCTGTGAGTAGGAACTATCCTTTTGGAAAGTACAAAACATAATTAATTCAATAGCCTACAATATGCATCACAGAAAAATAGATTTATCTGATTGTTTAACATGTATTTATGAGATAAGTATATTGGTAGATAATATAGTTTGTTTTTGAAGAAAAAAGTCTGAAAATTCGTTTTATTAAGCATTCTCGTCTTAGAAACATCGCCTTTCTTTTTGTCTTTTACAACATGGCGTTTAAGGACGTAGCCGTAATTGTTTTGCCCCGTATCGCACCGCGGTCGGTTATGCTCGTGCGTAACCCCCTGGAAAAGGGCTGGTCCCCATACATTATGCTGGGATATTTATCACTATAAATTTCTCTTGGTCCGTTGTCTCTTGAAATTATTAGTGCCACGCAGGAGCAAATCGGCAATAAAATATATCTCGCTACAAGTCGATATTAGTTAACATAAAAGCGCGGCTTTTCATCAAAAATTAGCGCACCTCGGTGAAGGTTCGACCGTGAGATAAGCCGAATAATTCAACCATTCTAAACTCACCCTAAAGAAAATGTTTTGTAAAGTCGTGTTTCGAACAACGACAATGACGAAACATACAAAATTACGAGTAAATAACAAACAAGATTGTTTTGAAAGTCTTTATGCTTCTTCGTCTTTTGTCATTATTGTCTAGTAATGTCTCATTCTTATCCGGGTTTTGGTTATGTAATAAATTTTCTAATTGAATCATTATATATTCAAACAGTATACAAAACAAGATCCTTGTTCTGATTATACAATTCGAAAAGTCAATATTTATGAAAGATCTGGTCAATCGTAGGTTAACTTGTAAGATTAAATTGACCAAACGTTTGGCTAAGCGTAATACCGAACTTCTTTTTTTTTTTTTCAAATAGCCAGACTTTATAGGAGAAAGCGACAAGGCTATAGCCCGAGCCTACTATGAGCATTATGTGCTGCCGACGTTATCGCAAGCGAAGTAAACTAGTTAAAGAGTAAGAACTAAAAAGAGTAAACTAGCTTTTAGACCTATCAGGCAGAGGTCTGGGCCATTAATGCCTGCTGCAGAACACTTATGGTTAACAGGATAAGGGGAAAAGATATAAAAAAAATTTCTGACAGTCAGGCCAGTCTAAAATCATTACAAAAAGAATTATCAACATCTAGACTGGTGGAAACGGTTGAAGTCATTAACAGGATCATTACCAGGTATGAGAATAGGGTAACCCTCAGATGGATACCAGCACATAAGGGACACTACGGCAATGAAGAGGCGGACAGCCTGGCCAAGGAAGGATCAAATACTGCGTTTGTCGGGCCACAACCAGTATTACCCCACTCTTTAAGCACAGCAAAAGAGAGTATAAGTTGCTGGAGAACGAAACAAATCCTTAAAGAATGGAATACGTCTCCCGGATGCAGGCAATCGAAGGAGTTTCTGAAGGAAATCAAACCTAAGCGAAATGGTTACTCTCCAACTCTAGGAGGAGAATTAGGAGGCTGATAGGTATCCTAACGGGCCCTGAGAAGACAACTCTTCATAATGGGCACCCTACCAGACCCCTTCTGCCGATTCTGCGAAACAAAAGATGAAACGGCTCGACACTACCTAGCTGAATGCGATAGGTATGCCAGGGATTCGACACTTTCGAAGGAGAGGACATAACCAAAACACTCCCCAGGATACAATTTGGTTTGTTAATAAGTCCAATAGGTTTATGCAGGACTCGTGAACCGACCAGGTCCCGGACCTTTTAGGGATGGGGTGCGGGGCCTACCCAGGCTTTTAACCCCTCGGGTCCTGGTCGCCCGCCCTGCGTAATATATATAGCTTTTAGACCTAAATTGTCCATAATAAACAACCAAATAGAAATAGACGTATGTAGAACCCACAACTACAGGCACTATGATACTTCCCACTCACGGTCCCAAAAGGCTCCTGGTATCGTTTGGCTCTTAGAGAGTAGGTTAAAACTTCCATTAACACCGGCTAACTATAAAAAAGCATTAGAAACTATTATCTATATATTTAACGATAGGCTGCTACTTAAATGAATAGAAAAAATAACATTAAATGAATCAACGAACTCAGCCACCCCACCATAAATGAACCATTAGGTTTCCTTTGTTTGCCATACATTGGTGAATTATCGGAAAAGCTAGTAAAATTTTTTAAAAGGAAGGTTTTAGAATTGCTTTTAGAAGTACGGGTTTACTCAGAAGTATCCTTAATTAATGTTTTTTATTGAAAAAAATGTTAATGGCACGAGAGGGATTCGAACCCACGACCTTCGGCTAGATACGCCGCTGCTCTACCACTCGAGCTATCGTGACCTCGATCCACTCGGGCATCAACTACCCATCTCAAAAGACACACTTGCCCAAATCGAGCAAATTTTCGGAATTTAAGGACCATCGATAAAAAACAAAACATAATTTCAATTCAAGTCTAAATCCAAGAGTGTTACATAGTTTTAACAAAGGGAGAGAACTAGATTGGTTTGAGAAATTTGAAATTAAAAAATGTAAAATTGAACAAGGGGATAAATGTGTTAATAATATAATAGATTTTGATCTACCTCCCTTTTTTAAATATGTACATAAATAATATTAAATCTCGACATAATAAAATTAATTATTTTACTTGTTATTATTTTTATAATAATTTAATAATATTAATCTACCATTATATTTTTTATTTTTGATCTGTAATCACTAATTTTTAATTAATTTCTTAAAGTATTTATATGATATTTATTTGTGTTATAATTCCCGCTTTTCGCACGTTCAAATTGAGCGCCATTAAAAAAATCAGCTGTTAATTGGAACGTCGCGTAGGCGGGGGTATCGGCGGTCCAATTTTGCTGGTCGAGAGAAGTCCTGATCAACCTGATGATGAGCTAAAGGGCTTGAAATCTGGATCGTTGCAAAACAACTTACCGTAAGTGGGAGCTTTCTTTTTAAAAAGGACGACATAAATTCAGTTCACAATTTAGTTAACACAAGACGTCTTAACAAGAAACTCTATTTAATGCAATGATCGTAAGTGGCACGGCTATGTCAATTACCGATTTTTATATTTAAAAAAAAGTCGAAGTGAGGTATATGAAAAAACGGAAGTTTCAAATTTAATTCTGAACATGGATTTCCAAAGCATTACATATAAAAATTTTACAAGATTGTAACCTATTGATTTGTACAATTTACTGTCAATAGCTTCTAAAATTTGAGACATATTTTCGCTCTCCTACCTGCCCCTAGGATTTTTTGGGTTTGATAAGTGTCCTACAATATGAGCGATATGTTTCTATTGTCAATACATCGTCATCCGGCCTTGCTGGCAGCTTTAGGTTTCGCTCAGGAACACGCGATAAAAGTCATTTAAGTATTTCTCTATTTGTTTTAAATGATTTCCTAAAATAAATGGCTTATTTCACAAGGGAAAAACTTATGATCACAACGTTAATTAAGACTGACTGTTAATCGATAATTATTTAGAAATCGTGAGATGCGGTCTGGTGTGATGTTGGTTTCAGAAAAGCATTTTATTTATCGTGCCAATGTTTCGATCTTTATTGAGATCATCTTCAGGGCGCAAAGTTTAATTGTTTTTCTGAAACCTAGATTACACCAGACCCCATCTCACGGTTTCTGATTAATTATTATTATTATTAATTTGTAAGGGCGTTTTAACGGCTAAGGTCATTTCACGCCCTAACATCCCAAACTTTCTATCTTAGTTTAGCTATATCCCTTCTGAGTGCTGTAATATTATCTATAAAATGATAAGATTTTGTTTTTGTAATTTTGGACGGTTTGTGTAATATTAAGTTTTATTTTTCAGGATTTATGGTAAACATCATGCTCTAGAGAAGCCTTCGTGGACGAAAATAAAGGTGAGTTATTTCCTCTCATTGTTTTTGTTTTGAGTTTGAGCTTCGGCGCTGATACTTAGCATAGTTAAGTAACAAAGTAGGATTCCTAACTCGACTTGGACCAGTGTTTCAGACAGGGCTTATCGATTTGTATAGCTAATTGTAAGCATATTGAACTATTGATCCATTTCAGCAGCAATGCTATTTCTGTTATAGAAAAAGTTTACTCCAAAATATATTTTTTAAATATTCTATATTTTTCCGCGATACAGGCAATTATTAGGTTTTAAATTGTATAACATTGAGATAAATCCTAAAAGGTTGTTATCAAAAGGATTAAATGATAATCAAAAGCATAAAAAGTATGATAAAATAATCTTATAATTTCATTTTACTTTGTGGATTCAAGCCTTGGGAGGACATTGATTACATTTTAATACGATTTGAATTTTTTATTACGTTGGCCCTTTGACACTTTTAAAAAATACCTGGGGGATGCGTAGGCGTCCCACGGGACAGAAATTCGTTTTCACATACATATTTTATTACATGGTCAGTTAAAACATAAAAAATGAATATTTACAAGGCTGTAGCATAGGCAAAATGGCTTTTATATTAATTTTTCTTTTTTGAACATTATTAATATATGTAAGCCACTAAGTTTTCTGCCTTGTGCGAATAAAAAAAATTTTAAAAATTGCATTAAGTTAAAAACAAAATTTAACCTTCGAAACGGATAAACTTTTCATTCCTGGGGTTTATTTAGTCTCTTGAAATTTATTAATATACGTAAGTTAAATATATAATATCGTATTAGCCAATTACGGTTACATCCAAGTTTGTATTATTATTCCGCTAAATGTCCGCCATCATTCACGCTAATAAATAAATTTCTACGTTTATACTATATGTACAATTAAATATGTGGGAGCCACCGGGGTTTTAATCTTTCACCCACAACCATTTTAAAACAGAAATAAATAAATTTACTATTTCAATTAGTTATTCTTTTTATACGGTCTTGGTTGAGACGAAAAATTAATAGATGAGGAAGGAGTTGGTGTCCGAGTGGATCGAAGTCACGAGAGCTCAAATGGTTAAAGCAGCGGCGTATTGAGCCGAAGGTTGAGTGTTCGAATCCCGCTCGTGACACTAACTCTTTCATCTCAACTCAAAACGTAAATTATAAACCTTATATAAGGAGAATAATTAATTGAAATAATTAAAATGGACAAATAGACCACTAAACATAAATGTATTGATATAAATTTAACCTTCGTTCGCGGGTCCGTGGTGTACTGCATATTCCGCCATAGAACCACCCATACGTAAAAATTCAATCTAATAAATACATTTTTATAGTATACACAGATAAAATTTTAACAATCACTGGTGCAATTGATGCCTGTGCCTCCCCTCATTTACCCTAAACACCAATACCATAAAAATCAGGTTCGGTGGGTTTAGAGAATGCACTATATTCCTCAGCTGACTCACCCAAACAACTAACTGATCACGCTAATAAATACATTTATTCATGATGATAAACTTACAAAGTTTGGTGGGTCTTTGGGGTGTCACAAACCCACGCATTTACTCGAGCCTCGCTCTAATGCACGAGCACATAATTAATAACCTGGATGGGAAAAACCAAGTGTGAAAAGCCATCGTTGCTGAGTCGTAAAATGTTTTAAGATTCATGGACAAACCACACCTTGCTCTACACCTATTGTTCACTTGTTTTAGATCTATTTGAGGTGCACAAGGGACCTTATCCATGGACTTTGGTTAATTAGGAAATACCCTTGCATTAGTCTGGTGTGGTCAATTCTTAATCGAGACATTACCGTCCTTTGTTTTAATACAACATATACAAATTCGTATTAATTCTTTATGTATTATTAATCTACTATGTATATCCATTACAGCAAGTGATCCGATTGAACGATTAATTTTTCAATTAAGTAATCTTTATCAAAAGTATTGGTTGAGATAAAAAAGTCAGCCTCACGGGCGGGATTCGAACCAACGACCTTCGGCTAGATACGCCGCTCCTCTTGTGACCTCGATCCTCTCGGACACTCACTTCCCATCTCAACCCCACCTTTTGAATTTTCCCTCCTGTTTGCCATGATAAGTCACGATAGCTCAAGTGGTAGAGTAGAGGCGTATCCAGCCGAAAATCGTGGGTTCGAATACCTCTCGTGAAAAGCTTTTAGTGAAGATTAATTCAGTTTAATTATTAAATCCATTGCAGCTCTTGAGCCGATTGACCAATTAACTTTTTGCAATTAATTAATCTTTGTGATAGGTATTGGTTGAGATAAAATAGTCAGCGTCACGAGCGGAATTAGTTGAAACTTTTACATATATATTTTTTTTAATTAAAAAGAAAGCGGAAAATTGCAACTTAATTTAGTTACTGTAGCATTAAAATGAAATAATTCTCTGATTTTTTTGAAATTCTTTCTACATCCACTATATGACATCAACAATAATTTTTTTACACGTATTTTAAAACGGTGTAGATTCTAAATTTTTACTTTCAAGAATTTACCAAAGGGGTATTAGCTAGAATATTACAAATGTCGGATGTTTGTAAACGATTTGTGCAATTTTATTCAGATATCGTGAGATGCGGTCTGGTGTGATGTAGGTATCAGAAAAACATTTTCTTTATCGTGCCGACGTTTCGATCTTTTATTGAGATCATCTTCAGGGCTCAAAGTGTTTGTCTTCTGTATAATTGTGCCATGTCGTGTTGAGAGGGCAATAAAAGATCGAAACGTTGGCACGATAAAGAAAATGTTTTTCTGATACCTACATCACACCAGACCGCATATCACTATACCTGAATAATTATCCGTTAACGGTCACTAATCTCTACAGATTTGTGCAATGAACAGAGATGGATAAATGACACTTGAAACCGAAATACACGAGATTATTTGGAATTGAAAATAATTTTCAACAATCAACAGGGCATCCATGGTCTCGGAATGAATTAGTTATTACTTGCAATCCACGGCAAAACAAAAAAAATGCTCTTGTAATTGGAATAAAATTGGAAGGTGTTAGATTAGATGTCTGTTATATATTAAAAAAATTATTTTTATTTTTACGAAATTAACGTTTTGAATGGGGCATTAAAACACATGTTTTTGTGTACAAATTTTACAGTATGTCCTATCACTTTTTCTTAAAAATGTCATATTATTAAATATATGTAATGGTAAATTTTTCAAATTTTGTTTAGTCAGTTCGAAATTTGTACGCAGTTAAAGCATTTTTCAAAGACTTGTTACAATTACGAAAGTGAAATATAATTGCCAACAACACCAATCCGTAGCTTCACCGTTTTTTTTTTCTTTCACTCCTTGTCTACCTTCTTATAATTAGTAGTTGCAATATTTAATAATTAAAAAAATAACGTTATGCATTGCACATTAAACATTTGATTAATTCATCCAAACCATTTGAATACTAGACGCAAGGTATGCATAGATATATGCTAGGTGCAGTAACTCTGTGATATTTACTCTTAGGTCATGCGGAAGCGTAGATTTCATGCTGAAAGTTTAATAATTATCCACTTGAGAATTAAATGCAGCGTACTTAAATAATCTTGAATGGCCTAGTTCACCGCCATCCTATCTACCACCCTTGAAGAGAAATGCGGGCTGGTTGACCTGTTACAAAAACGTAAATTTCCTAGAGCAAACTAACACTAGAAACCTCTAGCAATTCCTTATTTAAACACGTAATGAGACAAAACTTGCAAAACTGCCATTTGCACAAATCAAAATCTACATTTTTGAAGGATTCAGATTGTAAAAAATAAATTGATTGTGTGACCGCCTTTATTACTATTTTTTTTTTTTTTTTTTGAAATATTGAAATAGGGATTTCTCTATGTTGTCTGCGACATGATGAACGTGTCATTTGACACGTTGATGTTCATGTTTCTGTTTCGTTTTCACTCACCTTTGTGTTAAGTTCGGCTAAGTTTTGCGAAGTCAATTTTAAAAAATAATACAATTAATTAAGGTTTTTAGTTGAGATTAAAAAAGTCAATGGCACGAGAGGGATTCGAACCCACGATCTTCGGCTAGATATGCCGCTGTTCTACCACTTGAGGAAAAGGTGGGGTTGAGATAGGAAGTTAGTGTCCGAGTGGATCGAAGTCACGATAGGTCGAGTGGTAGAGCAGCGGCGTCAAGCCGAAGGTCGTGGGTTCGAATCCCGCTCGTGCCATTGATGTTTTTATCTCTTAATCTTTTTATTTTAATTAATTGTCCAATATATTAATTGGTCAAGTAGACCACGAAATTAATGAATTTAAATAATAAATAAAATCCTAATATTATGATGGTTTGTTTAAGAGATTAGGTGTCTTAATTAACATTTAATGAGAAATTGTGAGATGCGGTCTGGTGTGATGTAGGTTTCAGTTTTCAATGAATGGTAGATCACATAATTTTTTAAATTCGTTTCTATATAATCGATTGTCGTTTAGTGGAAAAATGTAAATTTATATATTTTACTAATCATAGATAGACAAATCTAAATTATTAATTGGTAATAATTAATTATTTCCAACTGAAGTGCGCCAAACATGTTGATGAAGTTACAAGTCTCGCCATAGACATTTCCTTTTAGAGCAATCAATGTTGCATTCTTTGTTAAAGTTTATTAAGCATTATTAAGCTCTTATTATTATTGTGACTAGCAGGGTTGCATTTACACTTCAACACCATTGTACTTGATCAAAAAGGATAATAAGAGATATGTTTTTAAATATCTCTTTTTTGCATTTTAAAATGCAAGATAAATAAACACAAGTTGCTACTATTTGTCAAATATAGGATCCCACACTTTACATAGATAGGTTTAAAAATCAGTCAAGCATCATAGGAATCCCTATCTATTTCTACCTTAATGATAAATTGTTTCCTATATACCGGTCCCGCATAGTTTCACAAGATTCTACATTGCTCCAATTCGTGCATTATTTGCGTTTAGTTTCATCTGTTTTTAAATTATCAACTCGAAAATTTGAGTATGAACTCGGTTTTTTCCTGCCAATTTTACGCCTTTAAACTTTAGAGTTTGAAGTTCATAAAAGATTAATAATCTTTTTCAACCCTAAATTAATTATTCAAATTACAAATTCACACTTTTTAAAGGAGTTCGCTATTACTCCTACTTGCCTGGAAGAATGAGAATCAACTGAAGTACGTACAAGCAATAAACTATGGAAAAATCATCCATCACTCATGGCTCCTAGGGATGACATGAACAGGATGTTTGAATTCAATCAAAAATTCCGAATACATCTGAGCACCAAAAAAGAATGGGAAAGAAAAGAAATCAACTCCTTTACAAACACCATCCTTTGGTACACAGATGGGTCGAGAACACAGGAGGGTACAGGAGCCGGAGTATTTGGACCAGGCACCAAATACTCGGAACCAATGGGGAAATACACCAGTATCTTCCAAGCCGAGATTCATGCAATAGAAAGATGTGTCCAATTTAATCTAAATAAAGGATACAAAAACAAGAACATAGCTATCATGTCGGATAGCCAGGCAGCCATCAAAGCACCAAGCTCAAACATCATTAGTTCAAGAATGGTGCTGAACTGCAAAACAAAACTAAACATATTAGGTGCGCAGAATAAAGTAAGCCTCTGCTGGGTCCCAGGACACGTGGGAGTAGAAGGCAATGAGAAAGCGGACACCCTCGCAAGAGAAGGGGCAGCCACACCGCTAACAGGACCCGAACCCTTCTGTGGAATAGGAATCCACACTATTAACGATTATCTCAGACAGAAGGACAAAAAGAAAATAAGGGAACTCTGGAATGCACTTATTGGACATAAACAATCCAAGAATTTTCTAACCAATTTTGGAAAGAAAGAAATCACGGAATGTATCAAAGGAAGCAGGAACAGACTGCGAATCCTAACAGGATTCCTAACAGGACACTGCAGACTAAATGGACATTTAAAGAAAATCGGAGTAAACCAAGATGGCACATGCAGATTCTGCAAAGAGGCGGAAGAAACACCAACACATCTATTAACAAACTGCGGAGCAACATTAGCCCGCAGGAGGAAGTGCTTTGGGATGTACAATGTGACCATAGAAGAGCTTCAACCAATAAAACCGGGCCTAATAATCAAGTTCCTTGACGAACTAGGACTCACCGATGTGCTTTAAGCAAAGAACGGGGGATGCAATAGCTCTTGACGGGCGCAGTATACACACCCTGAAAACTTCCAATCAAATCAATCAATCAAGTACGTACAACCAAAAGATGGAGAAAAGTAAGAACTCTTTTTAACATCAAATTGACGGCTTTATATTTTATTTCAAACCATTTCTTTCTTTAAAACAATTAAAAAAAAAGATAGGAGAAGTTATGAAACATAAGCTTGTAAAATACAATTTCTACATATTTGCATTTTTAATATAAAATAATTGAACTCTTAGAAGACCAAATGAAATTTAATTATATTTAAAACTAAAATTGATTATAAAATAAAGCTTGTTTTAATTAAAAATGGGTTTATATCCGAAATACCACAGGACAATAAATTAAAATTAAAATGTAAACTCGGTTTACAATTCTAATTTAATTTTGTAGAACTTATAATTTTAATTGATGGTTTTTAAACATATGGTTTTTACAGATGAATTATTTTATAGGTATTTTTATTTTTTTAACCATGTATAATATCCGTTCTTATAATTATTAATTATATATAATTTTTACTTTAATTTTAAGTATATTATTTAGATTATAGTAATTAATTATTCAGATATCGTGAGATGGGGTCAGGTGTGATGTAGGTTTCAGAAAAACATTTTCTTTATCATGCCAACGTTTCGATCTTTCTTGAGATCATCTTCAGGGCCTGGGATTTGCAAACTTGTTTACATATAACAATTACATTTTGAATGTGGAAAAGTGAATTTATACAACGCAAAATATAATTTTTATATATTCAATCAAAGTATTTCTCAATGAAGATAGATAAAAATAAGTAAATAAATAAAGAGAAATATACGATGTAGCAACTATTGAAGAGAAAGGGAGAGAGAAATTTAGCAAAATTAGTTTTCTTACTCGGGCTGTCAATAGTTGGCTAAGATTAGGGAGAGTGAGAGGAAGGCGGATGGAGAGAGGTAAAAGCTGACTGGGAAAAGCAAAGGCAGGGAGATCGAGAGAAAATAAGGGACGAAAGAGAAAGGCGAGCCAGAAGCTCAGTATGTTAAAAGATAGTGCGAAGGAAAACAGAAAGAGAGAGAGAGAGAGAGAGAGAGAGAGAGAGAGAGAGAGAGAGAGAGAGAGAGAGAGAGTGATTTAAGGTGTGGATTAATCGCACGTGGGGTCATTAAAGTTTATACTGTTAATGCTTTCAAATTCTACAGTGAATGTTTTTGTGAAATGAGGTCAGAATTATCAGCGTATGGTTTATGTGGTTGTTGGTGATGTCTATTATTGCGTAGTATATATTCAGTATTAATATTTTGGTTAAGTTTTATTTGTAGTAATGGCCAAATTGGATAAACTTATCTGCTAGTGGAATAATAGAATCGATTTTCTGCCACAGTATAGCGCTACGTGAATTAGTCGTAAATGGCAGGCCGACGTAACGAGTTATGATCTTGTCCAAAAAGAAAACTGTTTACCGATAAAACTTTTTCCGAGGCCTCTGTGATGGACGTTAATGGTTTATTTCATTTGGAGAATTCCGAGATGGAAAGCAGAGACGTCAAAAGGAGTTTTGACGAATTCTCATCCTACCTAAGTCGGACGTATCATCGTGCGGAAGAGTTGGAATTTTATATTGAAGACCTCGAGAATAAGGAGAGAGAGAGACCGGTAAATGATAATACGAGGGTGCTACTCAAATACAATACCGAGGATCAGCCCGGTTGGCCCTAAGTCGAAATAGCCGGGTTTTTCTCCCTTTTCGCCCTTCGGGCTATATTGATGGAAGAGTAAATATTACATACGGGACAACAGTTGTGGCCGTGATGTTAAACACTCCCCGACCTTAAACTCAATTTGATGGCTATTTCAACAATTTTTCCCTCTCGCCCTTGGGTAGTGGGCGAAAATCTGGCTCCCACTGTTTTCTCTTAAATATTAAATTAACTGAGAGAGTGAGAGAAATAACGAGTAGGAAATTGAAAGTATGAATTAATCGGTTATGTCAAACTAGAACTACACACTACCACACAGAAAATTAAAAGAAATTTGAAATAAAAAAGAAGTTAAAATTGTAAAATTGCAAATGAACACTGTTCAAAACAACATAAAAAAGTGAGGAGATACAGGAAATATCCGCTCTACAGTGAAATCTCTGCATTTTTGAAAAAATTTTAATACAACATAAATTTTATATTAAATTACGGTTTTATTACCCGATATTTCCATATATACAATATAAAACGATTAAATTAATTAATTTTAAAAAATACGACCAAACTATCACTACTATTATTATAATAAAACAAATAATAAAGGAAGATGGAGGATGGAATACATCTTAAATAGTGTTTTTACAATAAAACTATCCGGAACGGGACCTCAAACTCCCAGTACTGTGCGGAAACACCATTTTCATATCGTGTGGGTTTGCCACTCTCTCTCTCTCTCTCTCTCTCTCTCTCTCTCTCTCTCTCTATGTAGAGCCAGGGAATTGCACCTTTCTACTAGGTGGGATATGGTATGATATACTAGGAAGCGGGGTTTGTATTTCCCAGGCACTGCAGCCTTCTGGCTTATTGTACCTTCCTAGTTTCTTAGTTCAGTCAATAGACTCAATCCTTCTTCTTAGATGTTCAGGTCATTGACTGTTGTGCAATTTGATTCCCTAAGTCTTTTTCCTTCGTTAGGTTAAACCTCCATTGAGCTGTTGATTCGCATTCGAAGAAGATATGAGGTCTGTTTCACCTCTTCATTACATAGTCTGCAAATGGGGTCATCATTGTATATACCCATGTTGTGTAGATGGTTTCTTAGTGGCCAGTGGCCGGTTAGTAACACCACTCCTCTGAGTTTTGCCCTCTCCAATTGGAGTAGTATTTCTGATAGTTTTGGTGAGGGTTGTTTCATCATACGTTTACGATGTCTAGCACTGCTAGAGTTTATCCACTTCGCACTGCGATGGAGGATTCTATGTTTGTTTTTGTTATTCCAAGGATAGGTTCGTCTTGCAGATCGTCCTCTGGCCAGTCTATCTGCTCTCTCGTTACTTAGAATCCCCCTGTGTCTTAGCACCCAAGATATCATCTGGTTGTTGTGTTCCCTTAGGTTTTGGAAATTTTGGATGCCTTCACTGACTAGTTTTGATGCGATTCTTTTACATGCTACTGCTTGGCTATCTGTTCTTGTGAGGATTTTTCGTCAGTGTAACTTCTTCAATAAAGTACTCTTGGTGGTTCGAGGTGATGATCGCTCAAGTGGTATAGCAGCGGCGTATAGCCCAATTTCGTGGGTTCGAATCTCGCTCGTGACACTGACTTTTTTATCTCAACTAAAAACCTTAACTAATTGAATTATACAAAAAGACCAACTAACTTTGTTTGCTAAATGAAAAACCACAGATTTTGTCTATTAGTTGATTTGCTAGAATATAATAAAAAAATTGTAAAACGTGCTTACAGCATACTTGAAATTTCGAAAACATTCAACACGTATGTACGACATGAATAGAGTATCCACTTTAAAAGCTCTTTTCCTCAAATTAACTATAAAGGCAAAATAAAATCTCTTGTTTTTGCTCTGGTTTTATATGTACTTTGAAGTTGGCTTTTTATTATTTTTTTATTGCAAGTAACATTTTGAGGTGTTTTAGTTAAGATTGCTAGTTCTATCTGACATACTATAATTAAAAGTAATAAAATAAGTATTTCATTCTCGTTTTTAATTTTTGTAAGCAATGCGACATATTATTTGTTATGGGGCCCTTTTCAAAATGTAAAAAAAAAAAAAAAAATTTCTCTAAAGCTTCACGACTATCTTCTATCTTGTGACAAATTACATTATCCTTAATGTTTTGCAATGTTTGACTAAAACATCAAACCATAACAGAAAAAAAATTATGGTGAAATTACTTGCAAATAATTGTGATATTGTGATATACAGGGTGTCTCCATTTCTTTACAATACCCACTTTTCTCGAAATCAAAGGGCCGTAGGAATTGTAACCTCGAATAATTTTTCCCGAGTGTCAGAATAAAATGTTTAAACGTTTTTTTAATGTCGTAGTAACACGCAATTGAATATAAAATTTATTTTTTTATGTGAGACCAAGTTTCGGTACATTTAAAAAAATAAATCTGATATCGTGAGATGCGGTCTGGTGTGATGTAGGTATCAGAAAAACATTTTCTTTATCGTGCCAACGTTTCGATCTTTTATTGAGATCATCTTGGAAGAGAAAGAGTCGGCACTCTCAACACGACACGCAAGAGTGGCACAAGTACACAGAGGACAAACACTTTGAGCCCTGAAGATGAGGTTAGTAAAGATCGAAACGTTGGCACGATAAAGAAACTGTTTTTCTTAGCCTATCTCAAACTAGACAGCATTTTACGATCTCTATCTATGTATCTTTTCCATCTCTCTTTCTGACTTTCTCGTTTCTCTTTTCTAAGACTTTCTCGTTCTCTCCTCTCCTCTCTCATTCTTTCTTTTTCTCCCTCTTTCTCAGGACGACACAGAGGACAAACACTTTGAGCCCTGAAGATGATCTCAATAAAAGATCAAAACCTTGGCACGAAAAAGAAAATGTTTTTCTGAAACCAACATCACACCAGAATGCATCTCACGATCCTGATTGACGGTCGCTAATCTTTACACATTTAAAAATAATAATTTTTCTAATATAAAAGATGACACTAACAACAATTAGAATGATTCTTATCTTCTGAGATATTTCAATTCAATGAGTTTTATTTCATTCTTACATTAGTTCATATTTTCAAAGCTCGGAAAAACCATACGGAAATTAATAAATAATGTGGGAAATTTAGGGGCCGACAAACAGCTGCCATAGCCGGTACTATGCACGTTTTTTACTTTTTTTAATGATCTTTCACCGGGATATTTAAGTTTGGCTTAGAAATATTTAATCTTTGTATAAATGTACAATTATTTTATATTTAATATTATAACATTTTAATTTTAGTTAACTTTCGCATGCCTGCAAAGAGCCTAATTATTTTAGATTTTAAAAAAAGTCTCAAATTAAAAAAAAAATCTTTGTTTTCTTATTCAATTTTGCATAATTGTTCATTTTAATTGTTATTAATTTTCATGTGGACGTTCTTCAAAGAACCCGATTATTTTGGTTAAAAAAAGTATAAATGTACAGGCATTTTACTTTACATGCTTACATAGAATGAAAAGTTGAATTTGAAAAGCTTAGTTTGGAAATAGAAAGGGTTTATTTGAAATTAAAATAGGCTAACTTAATACAAAAAAAGGTTGATTTAATTTAAAAAGAAGGGTAAATTTATACAAAAATGCTATATTTGACAGAAAATGAAACAAAATTTTGCTAAATAATATATTTATACAGTATTATTGAAAACCATTAACACGTGCTTAGGAAATCGCTTGTTCAAACGCTTTAGGCTTCTCTTGTCCTAAAAGAAATTCTGCCCTGCTGTTTGAAACCGTCCCAATGAGAAACCACAGATGTTCATTTCATTTCTGCACTGCGCCATATGTGTGTGTCATGGGTTTCAAATTAACAGGCAGGAAAATCTCGGAGAGGGAGAGAGAGAGAAGGATGCTTCTCTATTACTATATTTTTAACAAATGTTTTTATTTATGAAATTCAGTGTAATACGCTTTGTACAGTTGCTGTACTACCTGTCTAATAGAAGTGATCGATGATAACATATTACAAATAAGAAAAATTAGATGAAACCAATAAAAATCGATGTTATTCCGGTCTGCCCCTGAAAACGTAGCGCAATGTTTAGACACTTGTTGTTTGTCCTTTATCATAGCATGGCTGTCATACCGGACCGAGAGTTCATATAAATGCACCTGCTTTTGGCCTAAAATAACAGAAATGTAAATGTAACATTTCCGGAACTCCAGATAGACAAATTCATTTATGTAGATAGTTTTTAAATTTACTAGTTTTCGTAGTCCGCTTGACCAATTAATATAGTTCAATTAATTCACTGGTTTCGTGGTCCGTTCGACCAATTAATATAACACAATTAATTACGGTTTTTAGTTGAGATGAAAAAAAGTTAATGGCACGAGAGGGATTCGAACCCACGACTTTCGGCTAGATACGCCGCTGCTCTACCACCTGAGCTATCGTGACCTCGATCCTCTCGGACATCAACTCCCCATCTCAACCTCACCTTACGAGTTTTGCCTCCTTTTGCCATATTTCAAATATCGTGTAATCTGTTTGGATTCTCGACGACAATTGAAATTGCGACGGAGAGCTTTAGTGAAGTATACTTCATTTTAAATCATTAATTCACTGGTTTCGTGGTCCGTTCGACCAATTAATATAACACAATTAATTACGGTTTTTAGTTGAGATGAAAAAAAGTTAATGGCACTTAACTTTCCATCTCATCTCAAATAGTTCACACGACATTTGAAAAATGGCAAAAAGGAGGGAAAATTCGAAAGGTGGTGTTCACTATTCACTATTTTTCCCTTGACCAATTAATATCATTTAATTAAGGTTTTTGGTTGAGATAAATAAGTCAGTGCCACGAGAGGGATTCGAAGTCAAGATAGATCAAGTTGTAGAGGAACGGCGTATTTTTTATCCCAACTAAAAAGCCCTCCTAAAACTTTTTCTATTATATCAGAAATTTTATGGAAATGATTTTTTATTTAGTAACGTAAATCGAATGATGGTTCGGTAATGGGCGAAGTGATTAGAATCGCTTCGGTCTTTTTCAATAATTTTTTAAAGTTTAGAAATTAGTGGACGTAGGCGAAAATTCTTCCTTGGTTTGTTTCCATTCTGATTTTGGCCACCTTACAGATGTTTTAATATTATTTTCCACTGACAGAGCTTTTCAACAAGAGTGTTGCTACATTTGTGTTTTCTGTTGTCACAGATCCCTGGTGTGAATGAGATAGAGAATTGGTAGGACATTTCCCTGAGGAGCACCGGCCTTTTTTTTTTTTCTAAATGTTTAAAGTACTTTAAAGTCTTCGTTTACTTCAAATAGTATATTTGTAGGTGAAAAGTACGTACCCGATTAGAAGGAATTTTTAGTTAATATATTACGCCTTCTTTCCAGATTTTGCACTTGTAAGCCATTTCTTTCTTCTACATGAGAAATTTTGAAGACTTGATCAGATCTGTTGTGTGATGATTAATGACCGTTAATCTATAATTATTCAGAAATCGTGAGATGCGGTCTGGAGTGGGGGCACTCTCAACACGCAAGAATGGCACAATTAAAATGCAAACACTTTAAGCCCTGAAGATGTTCTCAGTAAAGATCGAAAAGTTGGCAAGGTAAAGAAAATGTTTTTCTGAAACCTACATCACAACAGACCGCATCTCACGATTTCTGAATAATTACTTGATCTATTGTTGAGTGCATAGTTCTAAAGCCAAAGTTGTTGCTCTTGTTTTCGATAAGAATCTCCTGAGTTTGGAATCACTGGAAGTTGTAATTTCAGTTTATATGACGAAACTTAATCCGTTACTATAACTTTGGCTAAGAACGTGATTTAACTTTTACTTCTCAGATTCCAGTGTAGTGATTTAACTTTATTCCTGTATGAAATAAATGACTTGATTTCACAAAGAAATTTTGTTGAAAATTTCTCTTCTTATGAGATGTACTTTTTGGGCCATTCTTGAGTTTATGCTCTTATGCTACTTCTTTTAAAGTAATAAGAAAAGATCATTTCTTCTTCCAGGGGTGTGTTTTCATCACCTGACGCGCAGGTGAGGTTCAATTTGATCTAGATTTGTTTTGGTTGACTCGAACTCATTCATTTCTATTTTTTAGGAGTATTTAGCCTTTTAATTTTTTTTATTTGCCTTTCTATTTGTGATTAGATTTATAATTTTTTCATCTATTAGATTTTTCAGAGCTTCCTTTAAATTTTATGTAATGCTGTTCGGTGGTCGTTCTGTCCTCTGCCCTGAAAAATAATCATAAATTGTCAATAATGCTATAATTGGAAAATTCGGACCTCGGTGGAAAATCATAAATTTCTATTTCCACCCATGTCTGTAACATTAGGGACTTTCAAGATGTGCCTTGGAAAAGTAAACCGTTCTCCCAACGTAAAGGATTTACCGACCACACCCAATTTCATCCTAGTTTAGACCTGTCAGTACGTTTCTTTCAAAACATTTTAGTATTGGGCATTACGAGTCTTTTAAGGATATATATAAGTAAACAAATAAAAGGACATTTTACACGGAAGTATTAGTGCCAGTTTTTAACTGTTAACTATTAAAATATAACTGCTTGTTTGTATTTGAAATTTCGACCATTGTCAAATATTCAAATTTGCCCTGATGGTCTTATCAGCTATTATCGTCTCATGTCAGACAAACTCTATAAAACGGGCTGAGTGTAAAACGGGTAACAGCAACGGTCGAAAATTAGATTCGTACCCGAGTAGGTGCTTCGCCATGGTAATTCGTTTTTTTGCATTATTCCGCTCGCCTTTTGCCCCATTAATAATGCCGAGGCATCCCCGGTCCTCGTTCTCTTTCGAGTTTAATATTTAATTTAAACCACGATTCCTATAAAGATCAGTATACCCATGGGATAATATAAATGAAATTTAATTTTAACTGCGAATTTATCTACTGTCTCGTCACAACAAATAAATACACTTCCGCTATTAGCATGATTCTTCTCTTGCAATTTGTGATTTTATCCGATTTACAACGTTTTTTTAAATATTTGGTTTTGCAGATGCATCATGGTCATCGCCAGCCCTCTGCGTGCTTTTATTTTCTCCCCGGTCTTACATGCTTATTTGGTTTAATGCTGCAGACATTTGTGCGCCTAGATCTGGTGGCACGACACTTCCTACCCCTGATATTAATTAACTATAATTACAATAAAATTAGCATAAGCAAATTCGCTAGAAGTCTGGACACATTGACTCCCTGCAGATAACCCGATATTCTTCGAAACGGAGAAAAATTCAATATATGTGCATTTTTGCATTCACGCTAATAAATTACATTAATTCCAATAGATTGAAATAAACACAACATTTAATAAACAATTGATATATTGTAGCATTGACGTCCCTCAGATAACTTCATATTCCTCGGAACGGAGTTAAGCTGTCCCTTGCGTTCACGCTAATAAATTACATTAATTCCAATAAATTGAAATAAACACAACATTTAATAAAAAATGAGGATATTTTAAATATTTTAGAAGTGTATGTGGTGATCAAATTTGTGAACTTTTTATGGAGGGTGTCCCACGAGCAGATGTCAATACGTCAGAAGGTAATCTTACATGCCAAATCAGACTAAAATGTCTGCTTTGTTGAAAGTCTGATTCTCAGGTGTATTCGAGATATTCCACTTTTCGGGTATTCAGCTTACTTCAACCTTTCACAACTTTATTCCATAAAGTTTCCCGTATCCATTAAATATTAATTCTATCGTAAATTTGACTGCATTCCTGTTGGTGAATCGAAAACCCCTTAAAATTCATTTGATTTTTTAAAATTTAAACTTAGGCAGGGAAAATACGTAATCACTTGGAAAATAAACTTTTAGGAGTTTGCAGAGTTCTTGTCTGAAATTTAAGAAAAATTTTCTTGCTTTTGCAAATGCTGACAGATATAGCAGTTTCAGAAGTTTTCCCCCTACTAATGAGTTGTAATTACCTCCACATAATTTTCAAAAAGGTCGATTAACACTGTATTAAATTAATGATTATTCTGAAATCGTGAGATGCGATCTGGTGTGACATAGATTTCTGAAAAACATTTTCTTTATCGTGGTAACGTTTCGTTCTTCATTGAGATCATCTTCAACGTCCAACTATATACACATAAAACAGCAATATCTCACTGGCACTCTCAACACGACACGCGACAAAGGCGCAATTACAACAAACCCTTTGAATGAGCAGCAGTTCTTTAATTAAATAAAAAAAAATTTTTTGCATTGTGTAAATTCACTTTTTTCACATCCTATATGTATTTGTTTGTAAATGTTTGTAAATCCCAGGCTCTGAAGATGATCTCAATAAAGATTGAAACGTTGGTTCGATAAAGAAAATGATTTTCTGAAACCTACATCACACCAGACGGCATCTCACGATTTCCGAATAATCATCGACTAATCTCTACACATTTATTTAAATATTAATACATTTACGTCTTCGTAGTCAGTTGACCAAGTTACATCTTTCAATCAATTAATTATTCTTTCTAACGCCTTGGTTGAGTAAAAAGTCAGTGTCAGGAGGAAAATTCGAAAGGTGGGGTTGAGATGGGAAGTGTATTTGTTATGAAGGGAAAGTTTTGATCTGTTGTATTTGGTATCGTTGATTCTGCATCATTTGGAGCCATTCGAGGTTAGTCGTTTCACTGTATAGTGCCTAGGTAGCGAATGACATTTTCATGATTGATGATTAATAATGTCAAACTTTAGGGGATGATTCAACACTCAAAATGCAATAAAAATGTTTCTTTTTTACATGTATAATTATAAAAAAAGGAATAATAATTTTGGATTAGTGGTTTTTTTCGTTAAAACTCGAATTGCTCCATCTGAATGAGTTTGTTCTGAACTTTTGACCTATGACAAATTTAAAACCTTTACACAAACTGTTCGAAAATACTTAACAACATACTTAAGGCATATGTACTCCTGTATTATTTTATATTTAGAAATTATAAAATATGAAAATTTAGGAAAATTAAATTTTATAGCTCATTTCGAAAAAACGTCCCTGTTTATCACAATTTTTAATGGTTCACTCTAGTTTGCGATTCCGATTGAAATTGGGGGTGAAAATTCAGCAAAAAGGCGAGGTATCGAGATACAATTGAATGGTTTCTACAAGTTGACAATCTGCAGGTATTCTCCTCACAATCTTATATTTATGTCCCATTAAAGTCCGTACCAATTGAACTAGTGTCAAAGAAAAAGAAGAAGAAACGCTAGTAGTTGGAGGCTTCCTTTTATATCCTGCAATAAAAAGGCTTCGTGAAATTAGAAGAGAAACAAAACATCTGCCCAGCTTCCGGAAAGTTGTCCCGAACAATTCATCTTCTGTCATTTTCTCCTCGGAAAAAGAATGCTACTTGAGAATTGTGAGATCAAAAGAATTTTTTATTTATTTTGGACGTAGAAACTCCCGGAAGTTTAAAACTTAATTCACGAATCATCCCGTAGATCTGTTTGTTTAATTTTTAATGTAGGATAAAAATAATTATGTAGGAAGAGATCTATTTCGATAACTCAATTGACTAGTTTTAGTGTGGTCTGGTTGATTATTTAATAACTTTCAGTTAAGGTTTTTAGTTGAGATAAAAAGTCAATGTCGCGAGTGGGATTCGAACCCACGACCTTCGGTTAGGTACGTCGGTACTCTACCACTTGAGCTATCGTGACCTCGATCACCTCGGACACTAACTTCCCATCTCAACCCCACCTTTTTAATTTTCCCTCCTTTTTGCCATTTTTCAAATTTCGAGTAATCTATTTGATTTTCGGCGACAATTAAAATGACAACGAAGAGTCTTAGAGAGGATATACTCCATTATAAGGTGGGGTTGAGACGGGAAGTTAGTGTCCGACTGGATCGAAGTCACGAAAGCTCAGATAGTTGAGTAGCGGCGCATCTAGATAAAGCTATCCCCCTCATGAAATTCACTTTTTAACTCAACTAAAACCTTAGTTAATTGAAAGATATTTCGTTAACTTTTTGGCAAATATGATTTGATTTTCTTCCAACATTTACGTTGCTAATTATTGTTTCCAAAAAATAAGAGAATAATCACAATACTTTCTTAATGTAATCTAGGAGCGAGAGTACCTCTGGGCAGGTTACACGGACCGATCCTTTCCTCTACACAGATATGCCCACTGGCCTCTCCACCAGTGTTGGGCAAAAATTAGTCATGTCTAATGATTAATGATTGATCACTCAGAACGTTAGTCATGATTGGTAGTAAGTGACTAATTTAGTCATTAGTCACGATAAGTGATTGATGGCTAAATTAGTCATGACTAACATTAAATACGAGGCATGACTAATTTAGTCATAATATAGTTAGTCATGACTAAATTTCGATAAATCATATTCGTATGGGTGCACAAAAGACGAAAAATACACAATTTCATCACATTTAAAAAAATTCTAAGGCTTTCGTTTGGGATAACATTTTTTGAGGTTGGCCTTAAGCACGACTCTCATCTCAAAATTTTTATCTTGAGTCTATTGGATTTTGGTAGGTGGTCATTTTAGCCAGAGTTGGGCAAAATCTAACTAATTCAATCATGATTAAGATTTTGGATTGAAGTTTAATCATGATTGAATAAGTCATGAGTAAATTAATCATTGTATGATTTAGTCATACCTCGGGATTGAATTAATCATGACTAAATCATATAATGATTCATTTAATCATGACTAATTCAATCATGATTAAACTTCAATCAAAAATCTTAATCATGATTGAATTAGTTTGACAACTCTGCTCTCCATTATCCTTTCTTGCTTTCCCGACGACGCAGGTGTGCAATCCTCCAACCCCACAATTGCTTGGAAGGATCGACAGGCACATGTTCTGCAAACACACGAACGGTGCTAAGACAGATGTATAAAGCTCAATTACAACGAAGCACCCTTAGAGTCAATACCACTCATACATTATTCGCTACCTTGGGTCGCACATAGACTCAAGCCTAACCTAGAATCAATACATACGACTAAAACACGCACTTAATCCACTCCAAATACTAACGTCACCCAAATCTAACGTTAATGTACCATACGCACTAGAACTGTGTGGCACCGCTAAATCTGTCAGCATTCCAATAATACAATCCTTCTAATCCAAAGTCCCCAGCATCATAGTCAATGCTCCTTACGTCTCGAAAAACACAGGTCATTATTTAATAAAAAATATAAAAAAACAACTATAGATTTCAAGGTGCTGCCCCCTCCCCCTTTTCAGTTGTTATGACTTAAAAATGCAAAAAAAAAAAAACTTTACAAATTTCCAACTTTTCACAATTAAACTCTTCTCTCACTCCAATCGAGTTGCCCAATTCCTATCCGATAGAAACTACCCACGTAACCCCACCAGACGTCTAAATAGATGGCCTAATGAATGAAGATTAGTCCTCGCGTATAACTGGGAGAACAACGACAATCAACCCCCTCAATATGATCCATGTCATTTGTAAATTCAACGCATTACATGTTGCAAATAAAGTTAAATAGTAATAAATACATTAAACTAAAAATTACAAATTAAAACTAAAATTGTATAAATTAAATTACCAAAGCAGTACTAAATAGGAGTGAGCTACTATCTTTGTGCGGTATTGTTATTGTAATTAGTATTATTAATATGTACTCGGTGCCATTTTATTGTTAACCTCATTAGTGTATGGTTGAAGGCTAAATGTCTGTGCATTTGCTGTAACAAATGTTCATTTTGAGGATTGTTTCGATCGTATATTGCATTGCACATTTTTGCGCAAGTTCTCAATGGAACGATAGTGCGGTTTTTGTTGTCTTCCGGGCTGGTGAATCCCCCAGGTTCAGCGGTCCATGTCAACCGATGGATAAATTAAACGGCTGTCGCTTTTCCAAAACCGGTTACACTTTACACAACATCATATCGGCCTAGCGACCTTTCCACGAGCCCGGGAGCCAGTGAACTACGGGTCGTTTACCGTATCGGATTTGTACGAGATGTTCACCGCCGGATCGTCACCGTGACGTGAGTCCTTTTCCAAATTGTGCTTTTTTCGCTTAATGTTGTCGAAATGGCGGATTCACAGGGACGCTCGATCCGCGGGGACTGAAATGTGGCGCCCCCTGGAGACCAACGTCCTAATGATACAAAGATAAACGGTGAGAGAAGAATTGTATTATACAAACAGATTAACAAGGGGATTTTGAACAAATCCTTTCCCTACAGAAAAAAAAGAAGGCAAACTCTAAGGTAGAAAAAATAAACAATTAATAACTACTTTATTTGTTTAGAAAACTGTATATTTATCATTTTTAACTCGTTTACCATTTTTTTAAAAAGTGAAAATATTTTCCAATGCATACATTTATATTTGAAAATTAATTGAACCAATATTTGAATAGTTTTTTTGAACCGATTTTCAAATGGTTTTCCACAATTATTATAGAATCAAAAATGGACTTGTTTATTCTTCAAACAAAAATATAGATTACCATTTGAAAAATAATCAAAAATTGAAATCTCAAACAGGGCTCCTTCGTGTTACAATCGGCAGTTTTCTTTCATCTCTCTCCGATGTACATAATTTTTTTAAAAATCTATTAATGTATATTACTTCAAAGTAATTTTTCAAATTTAAATTAACATTTTTTTAATTTCAAACTGTTTTTCACTTTAAATTAACCTCTTTACATTTTTAATTACACTTTTTTAAAACTTGAATTAAAGTTTTTAACTCGAAATTAAAATATTTGAGCGTCAAATTAACCTTTTACAATTTTAAGTTAATTCTTTTAAATTTCAAATTATCGCTTTGTAATTAACGTGTGTTGTGTTTAGTGACCGTTAGCCAATGATTGTTTGCAGATCGTGAGATGCGGTCTGGTGTGAAGTAGGTTTTAGAAAGACGTTTCGATCTTTATCGCGACCATCTTCAGGGCTCAAACTGTTTTCAGTGTAGATGTGCCATTATTGTGTGCCGTGTTGAGACTGGCGTGAAGATGATCTCAACAAAGATCGAAACGTTGGCAAGATAAAGAAAATGTCTTTCTAAACAGTCACACCAGACCGCATCTCGCGATCTTCAAATAATCTTTTTTATTGACTACTTAACTAACAATTATTACAAGTTTAATGATTATAAGCAGGCCATTTAATAATTAATTACAATAAAATTAAAACTTACACAGAATGAAATATAAAAATAAATTATTCTTTTTTAAACATTAATTACATTAAATATAAAATAATTGGTCTCTTGAAAACAAAATAATAATTAATTGCAATTAGAATTAACAGTTAGATACACGTAAATAAAAACATAAAACAAAATAATTATCTATTGACCAATTATTTTATATTTAATATTTATTTTTAATTAATTAATATGTACTACATGTACTTTAGATTTAACATTTTAAATATAAACCCATTTAATAATTTGAAAAAATTTTAACATAAAATAAGAATCTTTTAATTTTATATTTTATTTTGTATAACTGTTAATTTTAACTAACGTCTAAAATGTTATTTTACACAATTTAATCACCACATATTTTACATAAGTGCCATGTCTTTAAAAAAGTAAATAAACATGAATTTTATTTTATACGCTTATATTTCATACCATATATGATGGTTTTTTAATGCTTAATGGAAGGTTAATTTACAGTAAAAAATAAAATTAATTGGAAATAAAAAAAAATTGATTTGACGGAAAAAGCTATAGCACTAGGTGTACCATACGGCACAACACTAGGACCCACTTTCTCCCCCCCCAGGACCCACTGTTCTCTATTTGCGTACACGCCCACCTCAGGTCTACCAACTAGGATGATGATAAAACCCGTTACTGCTCTTGTGGGTGATAATGCAAAAGTTTTAAATGAGGAATTCGTTCGAATCCGATGGATGTTGAAATTAACCTTGCGGTACTAGTTTAGCATTTACTGAAGTATTGGACACGAAACGATCATTTTGCGCTTAGAGATTCGCGCGATTCTTCCCGTAGTGCTTTGCCCGTTGAAAATGAAGCTTAACGTCTTCCGTGAGTCGCGGGTCAAACCTAAATGAACGGAACACACGATCAAATCGGTCTCAGTGTAAGACGGTTGATTATATTGATTGATTGTCTCAAAGAACCAATTGCCGTAAGGCACGCGGGAATTCTGTGATTTTGTAAAACCGGATCGTTTGTCATCGGGATAAAATCAGGCCAGCGATAGATCTCTGTCTGACAGGGTTGTTCCAACGGAATAGTACAACTAGATTACCACACCGTCCCGTCATTTATCGCTTATCAAAGTATTCCACCTTTAAATTTTATATCGAAATAAATTGTTTTTATTTTTGTTAATGTTTTTAAGTTAAAAAATAAATAATTACTCACATATCGTGAGATGAGGTCTGGTGTGATGTAGGTTAACTTGGCACAAATACACAGATGACAAACACTTTGATTGAATGTAAAATATATTTTGCATTGTATAAATTCACTCAGTCAATAACTTCAACTTCATATTACACAGACCGTTCCAAATAGAAAAAACAAAATCTTATCATTTTAATATTACACCACTCAGAAGGGATATAGCGAAACTAAGATAGAATGTTTGGTTTGTTAGGGCGTGAAATGGCCTTAGCCATTAAAACGCCCTTAAAAATTAATAATAATAATTATTCAGAAACCGTGAGATGCGGTCTAGTGTGATGTAACTTTCAGAAAAATATTTTCTTTATAGAGCCACGTTTCGAACTTTATTGAGTTCATCATCAGAGCCTGGGATTTACAAGCATTGTTTAAATTTAAAAAATTCAATTAGGATGTGGAAAAGTGAATTTATACAACTCAAAATATATTTTGTATTCAATCATAGTATTTCTACTCGCTCAAAGTGTTTGCCTTCTGTGTACTTCTGCCAAGTTAACCTACGGTCACTAATCTCTACCCATTAAAAAATAAAGACGTAAGTAAAAATTTTACTTGATTACGGGGTAAAGACATACTAAGCAAAGGTAAAAAACTGTATTATATAAAAAAATTCCTTCAAAAATTGGCCTAATCGCACTTGGTTAGCCAGTTAGCCAGTTCTATGTAGAACTATTTTAACTGATCAATATTCAGAGATCGTGAGATGCGGTCTGTAGTGATGTAGGTTAAGTAAAAATAAAGTATACCTTCACTAAAGCTCTCCGTGACCATTCCATATGTTGCTGAGAATCCAATCATTTGAAAAATGGTAAAATGGAGGGAAAACTCAAAACATTGATGGGAAGTTGTTGTCCGACTCGATCGAGGTCGCGATAGCTCAAGTGGTAGAGCAGCGTCGTATCCAGCCGAAGTATTAATGTTCGAATCCTGCTCGTGACATTGACTTTTTATCTCAGCTAAAAACTTTAATTAATTGAAATATATTAATTGGTCAAGCGGACCACGAAAACTAGTGAATTATTTTTTAAAGTTCGTCGTTAAGTCTTTTTACAAATGCACTTTTTCTCTTGAACTCTGAGGAAGCTAATACGGCTGCCATCTGCGTACAGTGATAAATGAAAACAGTGTGAATCGTGGCGAGTTATGGATCCCTCTCCAGCTGCTAAATGGTAAAGAAATCGTCGAGGGGAATGCGGAATCATCTTTTGCTTAGTATGACTGTACTAGCTTGAAAATGTATGCTGGGAATGTTATCAATCATTACACTATTACTTCCTGCCAAATTGTACCGAAGGCCTTTTCCATGTCCAAATGGACCATGCCAGTGGATGGCTTTTTCTTCTTACTTATTGAATAATTTGCGCTATTGCTTATAGATATTTTGTCGATAGTCTTATTACTGTTTTGAGTTTGGCCCTCTTTAATTATAATAATAAGTTGCTTTATTTAAGAATAATCCTGAATATACATAGAAAAAAATAAGCTATATAAAAACATAAACAGCTTCGATAACCTCAGCCAGAGATTGACGCAAAGTCGTCCTACAAAAATGGTAATTAATTTTAAAAAATTCAGTAGAAAACTAACGTAAACATACCGACATCCCTTTATTATATACTAACAAGAATTACATAATAATCTTAGGTTTAATTAAAAATTAAACTGTATTGAATTGACATTGCATTGAAATATTGAAAAAATGATTATTCAAACATCGTGAGATGCGGTCTGGTGTGATTCAGGTTTTAGAAAAACATTTTATTTATCGTGCCAACGTTTCGATCTTTATTGAGATCATCTTCAGAGCCGGGGATTTACAAGCATTCTTTAAATCTAATCAAAACGTGGAAAAATGTGAATTTATACAAAGAAAAACAATCTTTTTTATGTTCAATCAAAGTATTTCTGAATATAAATGTACGTTTTATATACGTTGGATTCTGAAGGCGTGGGGAAGGAAGTAGGGTCGGACTATAAAGACTTTTTTGCAAAAGGAGTCGGCTTCTTGGAAGTGAAAAGAGCTGACGATGGGACAAAACGTTGGTAATGGTTCGACCAGATTATCCTTCCAATATAATATAAACGAGGATTTATAGGAAAAGGAAAAGTAAATTTTTGAAAAATATTTGATACGTGGAGTGTGATGAATGTTTTACATGTAATATGATATGTTTTGTGTGATGTGATGATGTATGTATGTTATCAATATTGAATTTCATTGAAGATATTGGCGTAGCTGCGACTGAGTTTGCATGTCTCTGTCCTGTAATTGATGCTTTGTTCATAAACCATTCCTAAAAGGTTACGCAATGTTTGTAAATCCCAAGTCCTGAAGATGATCTCAATAAAGGTCGAAACGTTGGGACGATAAAGAGAACGTTTTTCTGAAACTACATCACACCAGAGAGCATCTCATGATTTCTGAATAATCATCGACTAACGGTCACTAATCACCACGGATTGAAAAAATGGTTAAACTAAATCATAAAGCATAAAATAATATTTAATTCCACCAACAATAATATAAAATCTGATGAAAATTAATAATTAAATTCATTAAATGAGTTACATCTGTAACGCCAAGCGGAGCTTAATTTACAAGATTTAAATCGTCTACAGTGTTTAGCATGTATTTTAATTTTTTTTTTTTTTTGATAAAGAACGAATTATGCTAATACTGGACATATAGAAAAAAAATGAACCATATCCTTTTTGACCCTAAGTTACACAATGAACATAGCTCAACCCTCCTTTTGACCTACGGGGTAAAATTTAGGTAAAATAATTCACCCCTCACTTTAAATAGCCAACACAGAATTAAAAATAGCCGTTAAATTAAACTACAGTTTCATTCGTGAATGAAATAATTTACATTTAATTACATTAAACTTGATTTTATAATGTCCACCGAAGGCGCGATGCATTCTCAGCTTAATTTTTTTCAAAATTTTTTGTACATTACAACTACCTTAAAGTAGGTAATAAGTAACAGTGAGAACGGCAATTAAAACAAAACAAAATTAAAACCAAGAGTGGAGAAAACACCCATCGGTATTACTCCAATGTTACAATAATATTGTGTTTTCAATCGATTTGTGTGTCATTATCACTTTCACTGTTATCACCATCACTTCCTGGAAGATCTCGCGGCCATTGTCTCTTCAGTCGGCGAGGAGGGTTTAAGGGGATTCGTCGGGATGCGAGGTTTCTGATGTGTTGATTTACGTTAGTTGGGAGTTTTTTGTGAAATTTACGGTAACGGAAACGTATTTCATCTTGTACGAACGGAATATGTAAATTTTGGTTCGATATATAAAATGGAGCATCTAGTATTTTTCGTAGTATTATAGACTGGGCAGTTTGAATGCGGTGGATATTGGAATATTTGGCTGAACCCCACACTTCCAGCCCGTAAGTCCAAATCGGTTTTATTATGATGTTGTAAAGCAGTCTTTTATTTTTGAGAGGTAAATTCGAGCGTTTGTCAAGAAGTCGTGCAAGAATTTTAAATTCAGTCTTGTGTGAGGATTCCACGTCAGGCGTTTGTCGATGTACAATCCGAGGTACCGCACCTTGTCCGAAGTTGGGAGGGGAGTGTAGTTTAAGAAAACGGGGGGAGAGATCGTTTTACGAAGAGTGAAGGTAATGTGGGTGGATTTTCCGTGTTAAATTCTTGTCCTTTTCTTTTTACACCAAGACTCTAGTAGTATGATGAGTTGGAGGTTTCGAGTGGAAATGACAAGATCGGGGTTGCTAGAGAGAATTGCCGTATCGTCTGCAAATGTGAATGTGGTGGTTTCGGGATGAGTTGGCATGTCAGCTGTGTAAACCTGGTACAGTGTAGGGGCCAGAACGCTACCCTGAAGAACACCAGGAAAATATGAAGAGAGGGAATGGCCTTCAATGACTTGGAAGAATCGGTCAGTGAGGAAACTGTGTAGTACGAGATAGTAGGTGGATGGCAGGATGTCCTTGAGCATGAACAGCAGGCCCGGGTGCCAAACTCGATCAAAAGCTTGGCTTACGTCAAGGAAGGCCCCGGAACAGTACTGTCCCATCTCAAGGGAGGACGAAATAACGTCTACCACGCGGTGACACTGTTGGACAGTTGAGTGGCGGTTGCGAAAACCAAATGGATGGGCTGGGATTATGTTTTGCGGAAGAATTCTTTTAAGTAGGAGTTTTTCTAAAATTTTACCCAACGTAGGTAGTAAACTTATTGGCCTGTACGAAGTAGTACAATGTGTTGGGTTTTTTGGCTTAGGGAACATTCAAATATACGAGTCGGCCAGCTTAAATATTAAATTTGATAGTTGGTTTTTCTATAGGCACTATCATGCCTGTCTTGGTGAAGCGTCCTTAGACCTTTATCCACTTCCTCTTTTATCATTTGTGGATTCATTCAGTGATGAAGGATTCAGCGTTTGTTTTTATTATTTCAAGACTAGGGCTTAATGTTCTTGCAGATCCTTCGATATTTGTCACTGGACCAATATTACTTTTCAACCGTACGTTAAAAATTAGAAAAAGTGTTCTTGTATTTTCAAAATTATTT
This sequence comes from Cimex hemipterus, assembly GCA_039619505.1. Lineage (NCBI taxonomy): Eukaryota > Metazoa > Arthropoda > Insecta > Hemiptera > Cimicidae > Cimex > Cimex hemipterus. Next base: position 1,004,651 of record CM077113.1, read on the forward strand.
TTATTTCCCAAAATTAAAATTAAAATTATTAAAATTTTTTAAATTTAAAAAAAAAAAAAAAAACAAACCCAAACTACTCAGTATAACTCATTAAATTTAATTAACAAAAGTAAATCGGCTTGTACATTATATTAAAAAAAATATATACATATAATAAAAAATCCGCTCGTATTTCTTCTCGAAATAATTTTTCTGTCTAACATAACCCGCCTCCCTTTGAAATCCGTGCGAACAAAGAATATGAATCACGCAGAAAAAGAAAGGTTTTTTTCCACTTGAAAATATATCAAACATTCGAACTCCAGCTATCTCAGACGTGTCTGGTGAAACGAATCAATACGAAAGAACAACTGTCTAAGTGAAAAATATGAAGCGGAAAAAACTAACAACGATAAATTTTGGTCGACATGTCTTCCACTTTGTGAATTACCGCTATGTCTGTTCAGTCGCGCTGTTAATTTCGAGGGCCCCCTCCCGAAGAAAATACATTTAGAGAGAAAGAGGGAGAAAATGAAAGAATGAGAGAGTAGAGGAGAGAACGAGAAAGTCTTAGAAAAGAGAAACGAGAAAGTCAGAAAGAGAGATGGAAAAGATACATAGGTAGAGATTGTAAAATGCTGTCTAGTTTGAGATAGGCTTAGAAAAACAGTTTCTTTATCGTGCCAACGTTTCGATCTTTACTAACCTCATCTTCAGGGCTCAAAGTGTTTGTCCTCTGTGTACTTGTGCCATTCTTGCATGTCGTGTTGAGAGGAAAAGAACGAAGAACATGAGATTCTATGAACCATCAACATATGGACACCAAACAAAGAGTTTCCTGAAAGCCATTGCCAGCAATGAAAAGAAACTTGAAAAAAAGAAATCAGAGAACATTTTTGTTGAAATGTAAGCAGTGGTGAACTCCTCTGTACGGCACACGATAAGGACACATCTACACAGAAAACAAACACTTTGAGCCCTGAAGAAGATCTGAATCAAGATCGAAACGTTGGCTCGATAAAGAAAAGGTTTTTCTAAGCCTACGATACACCAAGTGACGCAGCTCACGATGTCAAAATAATAATCACTAACGGACACTAAACACCACACAGCTTTATTTATCGATAATACAAGATTTGGTTTCAAGGATCATACATCTAATTCGCTAGTTTTAGAGGTCCGCTTGAACAATTAATATCTTTCGATGAGTTAAGGTTTTTAGTTGAGATAAAAAAGTCATTGCCACGAGCGGGATTCGAACCCACGATCTTCGGCTAGATACGCCACTTCTCCAATACCTGAGCTATCGTGACTTGGATTCACTCGAACACGAACTTCCCATCTCAATCCCACCTTTTGTATTTTCCCTCCTTTTCACCATTTTTAAAATGTCGTTTAATCTGTTTAAATTTTTTATCTCGTCCATTAACTGAACCCTTCATTAATTGAAAGATATTAATTGGTCAAGCGGATCGCGAAACTAGTGAATTTAATAAGTTTTAATGAAGTATCCCTTCATAAAAGCTCCCCGTGGTCTTTTCATTTATCGCCAAGAATCAAAGAGATTACTCGAAATTTGAAAAATGGCAAAAAGGAGGGAAAATTAAAAAGGTGGGGTTGAGATGGGAAGTTAGTGTCCGTGTGGATCGAAGTCACGATAGCTCAAGTGGTAGGGCAGCGGCGAATCAAGCCGAAGATCGTGGGTTCGAATCCCGCCCGGCGCTTTTTATCTGAACTAAAAACTTTCATCTAATATGAAATACAATGGTTATTCTGTCTACCCTACTTCCATTTCATTGAACTTTAGTTATTTCCAATACTTTCCCTGTTTTTTGTGGTTATTATTTTACTTCAGAGTTAGTCAGGTCACAACGATATTCTCTTTCTATTCTATCCAAGCTGGCGTCCCCCAAAGGAGTATTCTTGAACCTCCACTTTACACGATATTACAGTTGACATTCCTATCTTTCCAGAAACCATTCTCTCGATTTTTGGTGTCGACTCAGTATTTTCCCCCCGCATAGAGATCCACTCACCACATACAGAAACCTTCAATTAATATATTCCATGGTTCTCACCCTTTTGTGGACTTATAGCAATGAATTCTAGGGGGTCAACCAATATTCCAACTCCCTACGCTTCTAAAGAATCCGAAAGTTCTAAGAAAAATTGTTAAACCTTTTCATTATAAATCAAACCTCGCCCTTTAACGAGACCTTAATATGCCCTTTGTTCCAGAACTGGCGAAAATCAGTTTTAAAAAAACCCTTCAATATTTTTCTACCCACCCCAATGCCTTGGTCCATCAGCTCAGTTCCACTAACATCCCAGAAATCCTCCTGTCGAGTAAGACGACGATGGCCACTAAGCCCTAAGAATTGAAGAAGAAAATTGAAAAATGGACATATTTACTTTTTCTAAAGGAGGCTCGCCAATGAGTGATTACTCCTCAAAGGTTTCATGTTCATTGTATAAGATCTTTACAGTTGCTATTTTTTTACGGATGTAAAAATCATTTAAAAAGGAGAAGAAAAGATCAACTTATTAAATTCCTTCAGTCGGTTTAATAATTTAATTTATATAAACCCACTGATAGTGAAAATGTCTCTAGCGAAACTAAATTCTGCTGTTCAAATGATACAGAAATATTTCACTCTTTTTCTTCTTGATTCGGTTGGACCAGACTAAAGAGGATTGCAAGTCTGTCGATCGAATCCCATGGTGGAATTCTGACTTTCTTGGCGTGGCAGGTACCCGGCCGGCAAAGCCAAAGAAAAATTCAGACTTTGAATGAGGTTGTCGAAGAAAAAAAAAAAAATGACACAACCGCCAGCGCCACTTCGTTTGATGAAATCCTTAGTCAAATCTGTCGCAGCTCAGCAATTTACGAAGGCTAAGCCTGATCCAGAAGTTCATACTGCTTCGTTGTCTAATAAACCCAAACTTTCCAAAATTAATATAAATATATTTTTCGGGGTTTCCAAGAATGGCTGAACTTTTCTCGTTGTTTACATCTCTGATCCACGAGAATAAAAGCTTTTCGGATTCGGAGAAGCTTCACTACTTACTTTTTGTTTAATATTTATACAGTCCGCTACAATATCAACAATTTATTTTGGGGTTTGTTAAGTATCTATAATTCACGGGTTAAGCATGCTTTGAAGTGCTCATTACTTAGAGGTTACTCTTTTTAATTATTGGGTTGTCCGGAAAATAATGCAGGATTTTAAGTTTTCATTAAAAAAATCTATATAAAATATTCTGTTTACGTTTACAGGATTACTCATTTGTATGAATGTCAACACTTATTAATCCTCTTCCAAATGATATTGTTTGTTTACCTCTGTAGCATTCCGCTACTTGGAAATAATTCAGTCATCCTTATAATGTCAAAGCGAGAATTTCGTACGATTTTCTTTTACGAGTTTAAACTCGGCCGAAGCGGAGCCCAAACGGCTAGAAACATTAACCAAGTCTGGGGCGAGGGTTGTGTTAATGAGTGCACTGTGCAAAGGTGGTTTAAAAAATTTCGGGAGGGAGATTTCAGCCTTGAAGATGAAGAAGGTCGTGGAAGGCCTTCCTCTCTTAATGATGATGTTCTGCGATCAGTGGTGGAAGAAAACCCCAAAACAACTGTTCGAGAACTTGCAGAGCAACTCAAAGTCAGTAAAACGACCGTCGCTGACCACCTCAAGGCGATTGGAAAAGTGAAAAAACTCGAAAATTGGGTTCCACACTCATTAAACGATCGCCAAAAAAATCAGCGCTTTGATGTTTGTGCATCACTTCTTTGTCGAAACAAAAATGACCCATTTCTGGCCAGAATTGTTACATGTGACGAAAAGTGGATTCTCTACGATAACACTAGACGTTCTGGACAGTGGCTCGACAAAGGAGAAGCTCCAATACATTTTCCAAAGCCCCCAACTCATCAAAAAAAGGTAATGGTTACGGTATGGTGGGCTTCATTTGGTTTAATACACTACAGCTTCTTAAATCCTGGCGAAACCATCAATGCTGAATCATACTGTAACCAAATTAATACCATGCATCAGAAATTGGCAGTAATGAAGCCCTCTTTGGTCAATCGGAAAGGGCCCATTTTGTTGCATGACAACGCTCGACCACATGTGTCACGTGTAACGTCACAAAAATTATTGGAGCTTGGCTATGAAACTTTGCCTCACCCACCCTACTCTCCGGACCTCTCGCCTACTGACTACCATTTTTTTAGACACCTGGACCACTACTTACAACACATAATATTCAAAAATCAAACGGAACTGGAAAATGCATTTATTGACTTTATCAATTCTAAAAATTCTGAATTCTACTCAGACGGAATTAATAAGTTACCAACACTTTGGGAGAAATGTATTGAGAGTATGGGAAATTATTTTGATTAAAGAACATTGCTTTAAAGTAACTAGTTTCTTTTTTTTTTTTGTTTAATACCAAATTCCTGCATTATTTTCCGGACAACCCAATATTATATTGATGGTTTTTGTAAGTTCCCTTATGCCCATAATAATGAAGAAATGTACTAAAATTATAAGTTGCAATTATAATAAACAAGACATTATCTTCATTTGAAAAACGCTAAAATTAGAAAAAAGATAAACAAACAAAAAGTAATTGTCACGAGTGGGATTCGAACCCACGACTGCTCTAACTTTGGTATCCGACTGGATCCAAGTCAAGTGGTAAAACTGCAGCGTATTGAGCCGAAGGACGTGGGGTCGAATCCCGAAAACAAAACAAAATGCAGAATTAACTAAACCAAGGTTAAATTAAAATGATTAAATTAAAATACAACAATAATGGAAACAAAACGAATGATTTTATTTTCTCGTTTATTCTAAATACTATTATGCGAATAAAAAAATAATAATAATAACCCACGTTTTATAAATATTTTAAAAGTTTATCCGGTAGGAAATTTTTTTGTCGGATTTTTAAATAACGGCAAACGTTGTACTGCTAGTATACAAATCTAACAAAATGCGAAAGTGCTTTTTCGGTTTGAAGTCGAAGCCGTAATCATCACTGAGCGCCCACAAAGCTCACGACAGCAAAGCTCATCCCTTTACCTTTTCCTAAACAGGAGGAAACCTGCTTAATCTTCACGTCTAAACTTAGAGAGTAAATAAATAAGCCACTGTGGGAAATATCTCTTCCAAAGCCTTATTTGTCTGGCTGGAAGACAAAACGCGTCTGGTAAACTTGGTCATATAATGTTGGTTGGTTTAGAAAGTCCTTAACAATTTTGAATTTCAAATCAGAATCATTTTAGCAATACTTTATTACTTAAGACAAAACACCCCATCATTATTATAAAAAAGTATTGTGTAAAATAAATGCAAGGAACTTTTTTTTTATTGTCACAAATAACACAATAGCGGACAAAAGAAGTCCTCTCTCTCTCTCTCTCTCTCTCTCTCTCTCTCTCTCTCTCTCTCTCTTTCTCTCTCTCTCCCTCTCTCTCTCTCTCTCCCTCTGGGAATAATCTGTTTTTCACTTTTACAATACTCTTTAACGTTTGTCATTAATTTTCCCTCAAGCCCTTATTCGGGTAACACTGTGGGCAACACTGATTCCGGAAATATTAGTTGTTCTTTACAGTATGTATTGAGTTTAGAGGGTCTAAGGTAAAATCGTACGTAAAAAGTTTTTTGAACGCCATTAGAAGCTATAACAACGGGTTTTGAATGTTGCTACAACTTACTACTCTAACGGTCAGTTGCCTGTAGTCAGATTTTGTCTTAATCAATATTTATTATTTATTTAAAAACAATTATATATAATAATACGTAAACAATATTTTGTTCGTCCTCCTGCATTGGAAAAACTATAAATTTGATCGGTTGTAGTATGAACCTAAGTTTATGCGGAATAACGGGAGGGGGGTAACGCATTGACATTAGGCCCATAATTGTATTTACGTATTTATTCTAGTGTTTATCAATTCAATACTGGCCTCTAGAGAACCGAGCCCAGTTTTGTTGCAAATCGTAAACTTTTCCTTTTTGTGAGGATGTGGAGCAGATGATGTCGATTCTGTTTGGGCAACACTGTGGGCAACACTGATTCCTGCGTTAGAGCGTTTATTGAATGTAATGCATAATACATTTTACGGATAATTATTATAAAACGTAAGTTTTATTGTAAATCAATAAATATTGATAGATTAATACTGTTTTTCAGTAATACCTCTTACAGGGGGGAGCTAAATGGTAAAATGAAGATATATACATAATTAAAGATATCTTATAACTTAAACTAACGTTACACTATTTACAACTTAACTTAAGCACTTAACATAAAATCAATAATTACACAGCCCAACATTCATTTACAATAAAAGCTTTTAAGTGCTTCATAAACAAAATTGAACTCATCAATTGCCTGTTTTAGCGCTTCAAATTTTAGCAAGAACTCAAGTCTTTCTAAATTGGTACTATTTACACATGTACCTATGTACTTCTTTAAATAAAATGATCTTTGCGTTTGGTAAATTGAACAATTTAAAAATATATGTTTCAAGTTTTCTTCTTCCAACAGTTTACACAAAGAGCACATTGATTGTATGTCAATTACATATTTGAACCTATTTACAAAAAAAATTATTTCCTTAGCAGTAGACATCCTTAATTGTATAAGTAACCTTTGTTTATTTATTGACAAGTTTAGTTGTAAATAATTTTCACTTTTCTGCAAGGAGCTGATTTTTCTATAATTTAAGAGTTTAGCACCTTTCCTGTGTCTATTGAGTAGAGATATTTTTCCACTTCGACAAAACACTTTCTTTTTTGCGTTTTAGGCGTTCAGCGTCGTAAAGGCACATCTTGTTACAACCTATACCAACCAGTAACTTTTGCAATTGATAGAACCAGTCCTTATAATTTACTCCTAAATCACTGCTGATGAATTAGCCTTACGGAAGACACCATGAAAGGAACTCCTCATTGCTGCTCATACTTTTGTCCACAAATTTACCAACTGCACGGTAATGGGCTCAAGTTCAAGTTCAATACTCATATAGTGACAAGGAGTATTTCTGGGCAAATGGTAAAGTTGTTTAAACTACCTTAACTGTAATTTAGCCATTTCGTTCAAATGACCAACCGACCACAATTCCCCAGAATACAAAGATGAGGCAGCAACAATAGAATCAAACAGTCTCTTTGCCGTTTCTAATGAACGCGATCTACCCTTTATTAAGACATCTCTGGACTTCCCAAGTGCTGTCAAGCCTTTATTAAATTAGTTCTTCACTGCTGAGTTGAACTTCACAACAAAACTAAATGGCACACCTAGATTTGTAAATGTATTTACAAACTCCGCGCACACGGTCAAAATACAGCTTTTTAAATCTTTTGCATTGGAAGAGTTTCTAAATACCATAGCTTTTGTTTTCCTTACATTTACCATTAAGACGATTAAAGGTGCGATTCTCAGCTAGAATATCCAGGGTAAATAAATATTATTTTAGACAAAATCTATCCATAATTTTAACTAACCTGAAACAGATTATCAGATTTGATATGTTATGTTTTTGGATATTATTATTTTTTATTACTTATGTACCAAACAAGTCTAAAAATGAAATTCTTTACCTCCACTCATTTACCATTTATGACTATTACTCATACACTCTGTTAGACTTTAAGGGTATTTTTTTACATAGAAATTAATGTACAATTTTGACAATTCAGTAATAATTATATTTTTTTAATATTACAATTATTTCATTAAAGGGAAGAATTTAAAAATAAAAAGCACTGTAAGGGAAATAAATTCAATTCAACTTAATTATTTCTGTGTAGAGATTAGTGACCGTTAATGGATAATTATTCAAATATCGTGAGATGCGGTCTGGTGTGATGTAGGTATCAGAAAAACATTTTCTTTATCGTGCCAACGTTTCGATCTTTTATTGAGATCATCTTCAGGGCCTTGTGTTGTCTACATTTCAGCAAAAAAGTTGGCACGATAAAGAAAATGTTTTTCTGATACCTACATCACACCAGACCGCATCTCACGATATTTGAATAATTATCCATTAACGGTCACTAATCTCTACACATATCTACACGAGAAGAACCAAGATTATGGGATTCTACGGACAAATTTCATCTGCATACGGACACACAGCTAAAAGTATTCTGAAGGACATCGCCAACAATGAGAAGAAACTCGCATCGGCCATCAATCAGAGAACTTTTTTGCTGAAATGTAGACAACACAAGGCCCTGAAGATGATCTCAATAACAGATCGAAACGTTGGCACGATAAAGAAAATGTTTTTCTGATACCTACATCACACCAGACCGCATCTCACGATATTTGAATAATTAATTATTTCTTTTTTTTTTCAAAATTAAATTCACACTCTTTTTTTGAATCTTAAACATAAATTAATACAAAATAAAGAAAATCAATTCTCTTTGAAACAATATACAGAAACTTGAAATATAATAGAGAAGTATTTAAACTAAAATAAATGAATTCATATCACTGTACGCGCAATCCGCAAGGAAATAAAATTAAAGAAATGCGGAATAGGAAAGGACTCAGGATGAATGCCGTTTTCAAGATGTCTTCTAATCAGATGTTTTTTCTAAGCCAAGTTGAAGCAGCTATGTTCGATGTGGATTGTGATTGACCTTTCTGCATTTTTGCCTCCGACAGGTTCCAAAGTCCATCGCCTCCTTCTCGCTCCTTTCAATTCTTTTGTTACAACTCTTTTCTATAATGTTCGTATTTCAATTTGTTCTCTGATTTTGCCTCCTGGATGTCGGATACGTTGCTACTACAATTTAGTTTCACACATAGCGATCATGTCAAAGCGATTAAAAACTTCAGAATTTATTGTTAAAGGAAACTGATTTTTCCTTTTCCGGACGTGTGAGATTGCAATCTGTAGAACATTTGGCCTTACGGTCTCCTGAAGGAAATCAAACTTAAGGAAGCGAAAAGGTTACTCTCCAACTCTAGGAGGAGAATTAGGAGGCTGATAGGTATCCTAACGGGCCCTGAGAAGACAACTCTTCATAATGAGCACCCTACCAGACCCCTTCTGCCGATTCTGCGAAACAAAAGATGAAACGGCTCGACACTACCTAGCTGAATGCGATAGGTATGCCAGGAATTCGACACTTTCGAAGGAGAGGACATAACTAAAACACTCCCCAGGATATAATTTGGTTTGTTAATAAGTCCAATAGGTTTATGCAGGACTCGTGAGCCGACCAGGTCCCGGACCTTTTAGGGATGGGGTACGGGCCAACCCAGGCT
>CM077113.1:1040838-1073802 GCA_039619505.1 Cimex hemipterus
TTTGATTAAAGAACATTGCTTTAAAGTAACTAGTTTCTTTTTTTTTTGTTTAATACCAAAATCCTGCATTATTTTCCGGACAACCCAATAAAATGTGTTTGATCCTCCTGTGTTTCCAATTTTTGTTGAGGTTATAGTTTCCTACATTTTTTACTGACATATTTGTACTCTCAGCGCTACGTTCATAGAAAGAGCTAGTGATCCTTTTGATATCATCCTTAATGTATGGGATGTTTAAAATTTCGTGGAAATAGTTTATACTAACATTTCTTTTTGAGGATGTAATTAACGTTAGAAATTTATTTTCAATTGTTTGTAGGCACTTTATATTGGTGTTACTTGTGTACCTCTACACGTGATAGGCGTATACCAGCATTTGACTATGGCTTTGTATACAGTGAGTTTATTTTGGGGGCTCATCCCAGATTCTCTACACATTAAAGGGAACAGAGTCTTGATAGCACACTTCCCTTTATCAACCTTTTTACGAGTGTTAGTACCAAAGTTAAGCTTACTATCGAGGTGTAAACCAGGGTTTTGTTGTGTTTAACCTGAGTTTCCATCTATGGCAAAACGTAACTATTCTATGGAGGTTTCGGTTCAATTTGTTAGTAATAGCACTTACCCTCCACGATGAGCAGTATATTGCTATGTCATCAGCATACATGGCTATTTCACCGTCTAGTCTAGGGCGTGCATTTATAAATATATCGAACAAGGTTGGACCTAGAACCGAACCTTGTGGGACTCCCGCGGAAATTTTACATGGTGGCGAGACAACATCATAGGAGGTTACCCTGAATGTCCTTTTTTGTAGATAACTATGTATTACTCTGACAATGTAGCTTGGGAATTTGTCTTTTATAAGCTTGTAGACAATACCTCTATGCCAAACCATATCAAATGCCTTCTCCATGTCTAGCAGAATCATACCCGTGTGTTTTTTTAAATTAAAATTCAGTGTTACATGACCGACAACTCTGGATAATTGAGTTATCGTGCTTAATCCCGGACGAAACCCATGTTGGTATTCAGAAATTATGTTGTTGGAGAAGAGGTGACGGTTTATACGTGTCAGTAGTATTTTTTCAAATATTTTACTAATTGTGCTGAGAAAGCTGATAGATCTATAACTAGTAGGATGTGTTGGTGACTTTCCAGGTTTGTTTATACATATGACCTTGAATTCCTTCCAGTAGGAGGGAAAGTGACCGTGAGAGAGCAAAGAACTAAAAAGATGAGAAAGAAAAGCTAGTCCTTTCCAGGGTAGGTTCTTTAGCATTATATTTCTAATAAAATCAAAACCAGGAGATTTCCTACTTTTACGGGAACGTATAATGTATTTAATATCTTTAGGAGAAACAAGAGAACGGTGGGAGGGGACGGTGGTTGTACTCAACATGTAGTTTTCTACACTTTAAAAAAAATTCAATCTAAAAATAAAAGAGTCGATATACCCAATGAACAACTAAATTACGTTAATTTTTTGTATGTGTTTTTTATTAGGTTAAGTTAGGATTTTACAAGTTCTGTATGGTTGTTCGCTATATTTTTGTCCCTTTTTTGTGTGTTTTGGTTCGTTTTTCTTTATTCTTGTGATTTTTTATTGAGTTAAAGTTGAAAAATTAATTTTGCCCAGGACAAAAGGTCCAATTACTGGACTAACCCCACATCCCTTTTTCACGTCGTCACCACTTTTTTCCCATTTAACATAAAATTTCTTCATTTTGGTTCGATGCAATTAGCAGGTTAGAGGTAATTAGTAGGCAGGTAAGAGAATCAACTTTCATCCGTAGCCAAAGTTCTTATCTAAACTATTAATTTTTGTTATTTATTTTAATTAATTTAACCTGACAGATAAGGTGGTCACAGAAATGCAGCATTAAACATGTTTTTTTTTTTACTTCATTTATTTATATCTACAACTGTACATGCATGATATACAACCAGCAGATTGGATTTCAGACTGTGTGTTTGGCATTCTGGGCGTTATAGAAAAAGCTACCCACTGGCAGCCGCTCTGGATTAATGAAATGATATTAATCATTTAAGAGGTCTCTTATCCATATTCTTTTCAGACGTTTACGTGGTAATTGTGGGGAATGGAGTGATTGTATTTGTGTGTTGGTGTGATTTTGTAATTTACTATGAAAACGTCTGTAATATGTTTTGATGGATGAAAAAACTGTTGGGATTTGAAGATCTCTGTGAAGTGTATTATTTTTTACATAAAATGGGGCAGAAACAATTAGTCTTAAAATTTTGGATTGAAAAATTTGTAATCTTTGAATATTGGAATACTTGGCCGATCCATATACTTGGCACCCATACATCCAAATTGGTTTAAGTAGGTATATGTATGTCGAAAGTTTTGATTTTAATGGTAATTTTGATTGTCTGTTGAGTAGGTAATAAAGAATTTTAAATCGTTTGTTCAGTGTCTGTTTTTTTAATCGTGTGTGTGGATTCCAAGTTAGTCTTCTATCAAATGTAAGTCCTAAATAGTTAACTTTGTCGGATTGTGGAATAGGTTCATTGTATAAGTATATGCTAGGGCAAGTCTCACGACGGAGTGTAAAGGTGATATGTTGTGACTTTGAGGGATTAAACTTTATTTTCCAAAGATGGCTCCATTTCTCAATTGTTGATATGTGGTTTTGTAACATGAGTGAAGCTTGTGTAGAAGAGAGATGGCTTGTTAATATGGCGGTGTCATCTGCGTATGTGGCGGTAAGTGTATTCTCATTTGTGGGCATATCAGAAGTAAAAATTGTGTACAACAGCGGAGCGAGTATTGACCCTTGTGGTACACCCGCAAGTATTTCTTCCATCCCAGAAGTCTCCGTACCCTGGATTACTGCGAAAAATCTCTCTTTAAGGTATGATTGTATAATGAGATAATATACCTGGGGTAAAAATAATTTTAATTTAAATAATAATCCCTCATGCCATACTTTGTCGAAGGCCTGAGAAACATCTAGAAACACTCCAGTCGCGTACAGTTTCTGCTCGAGACATTATTATAGACATTATTAAACATATGTACTTCTCATTTCTATACTCGAATGTAAAAGTAACGCTCAATTGATAAAAATTTGGTTTTACGGTTGCAAACCGCTTAAGAAAATTTTACCATTGAGATTTTGAACCTCTTATTAAAACACAGAAAGTGATACAGTGTAAACAAGACTCTTGGGGCAAAATTGAACATAACACAGGAAAAAAAAAAAAAAAAAAAAAAAAAAAAAAAAAACATTAAAAGCGGTGAGGAAACGGTGTCAGGTTTGCCTTCTGCAAGCCAGTGGACAGTTTGACGGTAAAAAATTTAATTTTTTGAGATTTTTTACCTTTTTTACATGTTTAACTCATATGCCGGTATTTCCAAAACAAAAAAATGTACTTGAACTTGAAGAAGGGCTTTGGGAACTTGCAAAAGTTTATCTCTTACATTTTTAAACTAAGTTTGCAATATTTTCAATCCTCTTGAATTTCATAAATTTAATCAGGATTATATTTTTGTAACCGGTTGTACACAAATTCGACCAATTTTTTGAGGGAACTAATGGAAAAACTTGTGAAACTTCAAAAAATGAAATATCTTGATAATTTGGATTTTGATAAATAGGATAACCTCCTGAAGTAGTGACATTTGTTCCCCAGCACCCTGTATATTTGATTAGATAGCATCATGTGCCTTTTGTTGAAAATTTCCCTTTTCGGCCAACCTTAAACATCAGTAAAAGGGATAAAATTATTCATTTTAAATTCAAAATTTCTTTGATGTTTTACTCGTCAAAAACGCTTTTTCTGTACAATTGGTCAAACATTTTTATCATCATAAATGTGAAAATAACATTCAATTGCATAAAACATTCGGTTACAACTGTTTCCCAAACGTTAGACATCAAAATTTTGAAATTTCTCGACTTAAAAGAGTGGAACCTTCTTGAAGAATTTTTTATGGCGACTAAAAACTTTAATTAATTCAAAGATATTAATTGGTTAAGCGGATCACGAAAATTTGAATTTAATATGTTTAAATGAAATATGACTTCATTAAAGCTTTCCGTGTCCATTTCATTTGTTGCCGTGAATCAAATAGATTACACGATATATGAAAAATAGCAAAAAAAGTAGGGAAAATTCAAAGGTGGGGTTGAGATGGGAAGTTAGTGTCAGAGTAGATCGAGGTCACAACAGCTCGGGTGGTAGAGCAGCGGCTTATCTAGCCGAAGATCGTGGGTTTAAAAATCCCACTCGTGACTTTTTTTTCTCACTTCCCTTCTCAACCCTACCTTTTGAATCCCCCCCCCCATTTTTGTAATTTTTCAAGAAAATGAAGTACACTTCACGAAAGCACTCCGTCGCTATTTCATTTGTAGCCGAGAATCCAATCCTCGATTACAGGACATTTGAAAAATGGCAAAAAAGAGGGAAAATTCAAAACGTCGGTTTGAAATTGGAAGTTAGTGTCCGAGTTGATCGACGTCACGATAGTTCAAGTGGTAGAGCAGCGGCGTATCAATCCGAAGGTCGTATGTTCGAATCCCGCTCGTGACACTGGATTTTTTATCTCAACCAAAAACCTTAATTAATTGTAATATATTAATTGATCAAGTGGACCACGAAAACAAATAAATTTAAAAAGTTTAAATGATGCGTATCTTCAGTATAGACTTCCCCGTCGCCGAGAATCAAATAGAATACAAGACATTTGAAAAAAGAAATTGAATGAGATTGAAAAATATGATCTAACGACAAAAGGAATTAGTTGGATCATAGGATAAAAACGAAGGTTTGGAAGAATTCGATTATCTTAGTCCACCAGGGACTTCGCTCGGGAACGAATAAAGTTCATTCTTAGAATTTATCCTGACGTTGTGTCACTTTTCTAACTTAAATGAAAACGAAAGTAACCGTCTTGAAATTAATTAAGGAAGAAGCTTGAAGATTAAATATAAAAAACTTTCTTTTAAGAGATGTTGATATGCAGCACTGAATATAAAGCGTTCTTTAACAGGAAAAAACATAAACTTACAAGATTAAAATAAGTTAGAAAAAATTGAATTAATCTTTGCTTTAACACTGTTTTATGGCATTATTCGAACAAAACCTGGTATAGGGTTTGACTGTAATTAATATGGGAACGTAGTTTTGATGATTAACAACGAGATGGCAAAACTAGAGGACTCAATAAGCCTGTACAAACAATATTCCCAAGGCAATCTCAAACAGATATTAATTCGAGGTAAAATTATAAATGAGATTTGTTCCGTTCTGTATTTAACTTAACCATTAATCCCTTTACTACACACACAGACAATCTTTAAAATGAAAAGTTGGATTAAAACAACAAAGGTATTTTCAAGGAGAAAATTAGTTTCCTGTAGTTCAGGCGGGCAGCTCAGTGTCCGTCGCCAGTAATATTCCAGCCGAGCTATTTCGATCATCTTACAATTTCCTGTCTTATTACAGCCGTGAAATTCTACTCGTAAATTGCGTGCTGATTGACAATTCGCTTCAGGATATATTTAATTTCATAAAAATAGCTTAAAAGTAGCCTTAAAGCTGGGATTTCTTATCATCTGTATAACCAGACCAACCGATTTAAAATAATAATTGTCCAATATGTTTTCCCCACGTTGTTATGCAGTAATAAGCAAGGGTTGTATTTAATGTTTGTGTTTTATTTTTTTAAGCTTTTTCAAAAACACTAACAGGCAAAAATTTCGCCATTTGTAATCTTTTTCTTCATTTGCATATATTTTTATATATTAATCAAATTTTCATGTTAACATTTTATAACTGAGTCTTTATCTAAAAACGTTTAAAAAATGTAAATTCTTAAGTAAAATGTAAAAAGAAAAACAGACGGATGGATAAAAATTTTCTAACTTTGTATTAGACTTTTAATTTATTTCAATATCACGTATTTCCTCCTCTTTTTTTAATCACATAACGAAGACACCCCGGCATACTTTCTACCAGTTTGGAAACGTCTCTTTGCTGGAGGTTAGCTCATTCTTCGCGAAGAGACCTTTCATGATTATGGAGTGTATCAGGAAGTGATGTACGTTCTCTCAGTCTTCTTTCGAGGTTATCCCATAAATGTTCGATGGGTTTCAAGTCTGGAGAACGGTCTGGCCTGGATAAGAACCTGATGCTATGCTGTTGATGGTTTGTACTATGTGAGCGACATGTAGACGGGCAGTGCCGTGCATTAGAATAAGATTCTCGCTGATTTCATCTTGGATAGGGAACGCTTGGTGTTTCAAAATATCACCCACCTAGCGAGAGGCCGGGAAAGACAACCCAAGAACAACAATCAACCCTGTGCGACTTTCCATGGAAATTCCCGCCCATCACTGATCTTCGTTGAAAAGTTCGGCTTTGGGAAAGATTACATAGTTTTCATTTCGATTTCTCCTCACTCTCTCATGCCCATTGGGAGATTGTAGGTATAGATCTAGTAGTATAGATCTGCACCCATCTGTAAGACGCAGAGCAGCCTAATCTTCCAAATACCATTGGCTTTGCTCTCGAGGAAATGCGAGCCGTTCCGCTCGGTGAGATCTGGTTAATTCTGGTCCTCTCACGGGAGGAAAATCCATCATTCCATACAGATTTAATCTTCTTTGAGCAGTGCGTTCAGCAATTTGGACACCTACGGGTTCTTAGAGTTCATTAATCGCTTGAAAAACAGAAAGGTGCCGGTTTCGCAAAATGCTCAACGTCAACGAACAGTCATCCTGTGGCTCTGCTCTCGAGTTTCTCGAAACGTACCGCAGAGTTTCGAATGGAATTCCGATGGAAATAACCGTAAACCTGATGGAACGTCCATCATCAAGAAGTGCCACACCACGCACTACATCCTCCGCATTAAGTGTCATTTTTAAGTTTAAAAATTGAAATTAAGAAAACAGATGAAAAAACGTTTATTCCTCCAAAATTCAAATGAGACTGAATAAACCTTTTCAATTCCGTAAAAAGTAAACATTTAAATATCCTTCATTCTCGTTTTGGATTAAGGGATTAAGTGGGTTTACCTCTAATTGATATTCTCAATTGAAAACGTAGAATAAACAAATATTCATTGGTAAAAACAATGTGACAAAATAAGATCATAATTTTCTTTTATCGAGAAAAAAAAATTATTGGTTGTAATTTTTTTTCCTGTCAGTATATTTGCCGGTGTAGTGGCCTCTTAAAGCTACTGCTAGATGCCACTACGATCTGTAGAATGTTCTCGCCCTCCATACTGCAGCAAATCAGAGTAGAGCACTTCCCTATTATAAGCAGAGGCACTGCTTCGGTAGAACAGACTCATCCATGCGACGAGGTCTCAACCGTCACTAATCGACAACATAAGCAGACTCGATTTCTCTCATCACTAATGGATGACAACAGTCATTCCGACGAGCCGTCACACAAGGAACACCGTCGACGACGACCAGTACTCGCAGCATTAGCCTGATCCCGCCTTCTAAACGGCCCATATGGCCGCCAACGCCGAACGCTGCTCTCGGCTATTGCTGCACCCCAGTGCTTCGGCCTCTGCAGAGTCAACCGACTCACTGCGATCGGACCTCAGCCAACAGACTACTCATGGTCACAGACCAGCACCAACGGCGCCAATCACGGTCACGGCCTCGATCCATCGTCACGGCTTCTCTCCAACCATAACAACGGCCCTTTTCAGGGCCACAAACTCCCAGTCACTAAAGCCGGGTTTTCTGAATGCAGAGTTTTCTAATAAGGCATTTGGTGGTATTTGATCTGTGATTGATTTTTATAGTTTACAATCTAGATTTAATCAGCAAAGACGAAAAAACAACTCAACAAAATAAATAGTTTTGGCTATAAACCGCAAAATAGATTAAAAAACCATTTATTAATGTTTTTAATGTTTTTTGAATTAAGTGATGCGCAAAATATTTGTCTATAAATAGAAGAAGTTTTTTCTCTAAATCTGCAAAATATGAGCAAGGTCTGATCGTATCCTCGTTGGTGAGAGAAATATTTATTTGACCATATTTTAGCATATGAGGCTAAATGAATTACCCACCTGGACCTTTCCTGGTGGAAAACCTCATTGTGTCCAGTCCGAGGACGTGTGGTACATTGATAAGTTTCAATCTGAACTGGGACAATAGGGCCCATTCGGATCAACCGTTCTCCTATGACCGGCCAATTCCAGCTCCATATCGATATTTCGTTTTTACCACCCTTTCGTCCAGCACCGGTCAAAACCGTTTTTTAACACATTCTAATTAATTTGCAGATGTAAAATTACCGCAATGGACGTAAGCCCTAGAATTCCGTTTGAATCGGATATAAATTACCTCGAAGTTATAAAATCCGCCTCCTAATCACCTTTTCAATTATCGTTATGCAAATATTACTCATAAATTTATTCACAGTGTTACAGCACTTTTTTCTTCCTTCTGCATTGACGTGACTGCAAAGAGGTGCCACCACCACATCAAACAACCAACACATCAAAACTGGCTACAATTAAAAATACAACACCTCTAAAGAGAAAGTATACATGAAATATGATTTTAAAGCTAGTATTTGCTTTATATTTCCCTACTGGCATCGGTAACAATGTACTTCGTTTCAACTGTTTCAAATTCAAAAAGTAATAGTCTCCTTTACAATATCTAATTTTTCTCTTTTGCACAACAGCGATTTTTAGTAGGCGCAATGAGGAAGAAAATGAGACAAAAGACAAGACAATCTAGCTCGATAAGAGAAGTCACTAAGCAGTGATGCTCCCTTAAACTGAGTCTATCAATCTCTGAAGAGATCTCTCGGCCATAACAGCTTCAAACAACGGGTTAGATTTCCAGGAATGTTGGGAAAAGTAAGATGTTCGACAAATCTATCAGGAAGATATAAATTGTTGTGGCAGTTTTTGTATCGGGATTAATCAGTAATAATCAGTTGAAAATGTAGAGTTTACGTTTTATTGTTTTAATTTGTTTTTTAAATAAAATATCCAAAATAAAAAAGTTCAGTGTTCATTAGTTTTTGGTACCAATCTGTAGTTAGTGTGCCATCTATTTATTTGTCTTATTACGAGTGTATCTAGGAATGGTGTTTTCTTTTCTGCCTCGACTTCATGTGTGAAAGTTGTTAAATGTCCTATTAAATTCACTAGTTTTCGTGGTCCGCTTGACGAATTAAAATATTACAATTAATTAAAGTTTTTAGTTGAGGTAAAAAAGTCAGTGGCATGGGTGGGATTTTTAAACCCAGGATCTTCGGCTAGATAAGCCGCTGCTCTACCACCTGAGCTGCTGCGACCACGACCCACTCGGACACTAACTTCCCATCTCAACCCAAAATTTTTGAATTTTCTCTCCTTTTTGCCATATTTCAAATGTCGTGTAATCTATTTGATTTTTTATCTCGACTAAAACCCTTAATTAATTTGAAGGAATTAATCGGTCAAGCAGACCACAAAACTAGTGAATTTAATAAGTTTATCTTCACCAAAGCTTTCCGTGGTCATTACATTTGTCGCCGAGAATAAAATAGATTCTCAGTTGGAAAAAGGTAGAGTTGAGATGGGAAGTTAGTGTCCCAGTGGATCTAGGGCACGATAGCTCAAGTGGTAGCTTCGTATCTAGCCGCAGATCGTGGGTTCGAATCCCGTTCGTCACACTGACTTTTTCTCCTAACCAATGTAAGTAATTAAGGTTTTGAGTTGAGATAAAAGAGTCAATGGCACGAGCGGGATTCGAACCCACGACCCAAGCTCTCCGTGGCCGTTTCATTTGCCGCCGAGAATCGAATCCGATCACACGACATTTGAAAAATGTCAAAAAGGAGGGAAAATTCAAAAAGTTGGGGTTGAGATGGGAAGTTAGTGTCCGAGTGGATCGAGGTCACCGTTGCTCACGTGTAGAGCAGTGGCGTAAATAGTCCTATCTAGCCGAATATCGTGGGTTCGAATCCCGTTCGTCACACTGACTTTTTATCTCTTCTAAAAACCCTAATTAATTGGAAGTTGTTAAATGTGTTTAATGTTTTGGGTATTTGATCTGATGGTACTGCTGTTGGAATGTCATCAATGCATTTATCATTTCAACAAAGACTAATTGCTCTGGACTGATTCCTTCGACTTTAGTCCGTCTGATTTTTCTTTCCAAATCAACCCCTTTTATACCGGTTACCCTACCAGGGTAGTGTAGGAAAGGAAAGGAAAAATCACTTAATAAGTTTATAACTCATATATGGGCTCCCTATAAAATCATTTTACGACCCGGTATAATTACTCCATTTTCAACAATTACCCTATAGTCTGTTAATAATATGGATCAGAGATATCGTAATTGACTGGGCCTAGGTGGCTGGGAGTAACTTCATCCATACCGCCAATTAATCTCAATTCATGTCTCAAACGCAGTTATAGGTAATTATACAGCAGTAGGTAAATAAAAAAGTTTACTATTTATTTTCGGCTGTTTTTCTTAAATAACTACATATCCCAAAAAACGCTTGATGTTTCAGATTTATGAGCTTTGTGGTTTTGCGATGTTTGTGTTCTACTTTTTAACACTACTTGCCGAAATAAAAACTGAATATATTATTCTAGAAACATTATTTTTCAGCATGTTCTTGAACAGTGGCCATCGGAATATTTATAAAGCTTATTTTTCCGCGATTTGTTTGTCCGAAGGGCATAAACAATGTTCCGCCGGTTTTCTCGGTCGTTCCAAAAACCCTTGGTCTGTTGATATTCCCAGCCCAAATTTCAACTATTTACATTTTCGATAATAACAATAAAATCGATTTTCAACTAAAACCTGGCCCCATTGCCTTCGAAAAATGACCTGAAAACGATACTTTTTCGTCAATGGAACTCTAGTAAACAATATATACATAAATCACGCCTTTGATTAATTAAAAAAATACACACCAATTCAGAAATTGCTCGATTGTACAGTTCTGTGCAAATTGTGTACAGTTATTGATTATCACAAATGAGACCTTTCAATCCTAGGCTAACGCTAATCACAAAATAGTACGTAATAACAAACAATAATCATTAGATTAAACGCAAATAAACGAACCATTAACATTCAATTTAAACTGGAATAATCTATCCAAAACCAAACTTACCCCCCCCCCCAACTTCTACTTCCTAGGTAAAATCTGCATAAATACACCTTCTAAAAAGATACAGGAAAAACTGCTAATATCCCACTTAACCATAAATTCAATAACAAATACATCAGTGGTAAACAATCCCATTTTCCTTGCACAAAAAAAAATTGCTCTGGTTTTTTTTTTTTTTTTTTTTTTTTAAGAATTTCTTAACGCGTTTGAGTACCGCATAGTGTGCTGAGGAAGGCCAAGACTTACTTTAACACATTTTTAATATTTAAATCATATCTTCAAGATCGGTTCTTCGTCATCTCTCAGGACATTTTATTTTTACGTTCTAATTAACGCGGGTGTACAACAGGGGAACATCCTAAGGCAGTTTCTATTTTCAATGTACACAACTGGCGTTCTTTGCCTCGATCGTATTATATGATCTTATTCTGACAGGTTGTAGATAGACTGACTAAATTTAACAAATACATGTAGGCTGTGGGAAAAAGTAAATAAATATTTTTTAATATTCAATCGGAGTATTTCTACTCACTCAAAGTGTGTTTTCTGCATAATTGATTGAATATATATAAATGTTTATTTGCATTGTATGAAATCACTTTTTTTCCACATCATACATATTTTTGTTAAATTTAAACAATATTTGTAAATCCCAGGCCCTGAAGATGATCTCAATAAAGATCGAAACGTTGGCACGATAAAGAAAATGTTTTTTCTTATAACTACATCACACTGGACTGCACCTCACGATTTCTGAATAATCATCGACAAACGGTCTATTGTGAATCAAAATATTCTACTACGATATATGATGTATAAAGAAACTTCATTTCTTTTTATAAAAGTTTCTTCATAATTTTTTTAGTACGAAATATCCAATGTAAATACTGCATATAAAACCTAAGATGAAATACATATTTTTATTTATACATATTTTATTGATGGTATGCATTGATTTGTGATATGCCTTGTGAAAACTAATTTGAATTATCTGAATTTTTTTATTACATTTTACTCAATTTCGGGCTTTGTTCGTTGGGTGACGAGAATAAATCATCCCATGCGGTTTATTGATTCTAGGAATCCAAGTACGACCGACAAGCCGTATTTTGATACCAGGCTTTTATCCGGTCAATAGGGCAATATCGAAAGTGTCACTTTGAAAGAGATCAGATATCAAACGGACCGTTTTGTTTATGAGCTTTCTAGTTTGTATAGCAGAAGCGATGAACAATTACCATTTTTCACATTAAATCGCAGGAATGTTGTGCATTCTCGTCGCAAACCTAGGCAACAAACTGACAAAAGTTGAATCAAATTAATTACGTATTCGATTAGCCATCACGCAAAAAGCAATAAAATCTTTTTCAGATTTTCAGCAAGAGCTGTTTCAATTTTGTAGAGTTTCAATATTTCAACGCTCAAAGGAGCAGGTTGTTGAATAGAAATGGAATTCGGATCGTGCTTCGGGTGATTTTTGGAATCGATGGTCTTCCAGCCTCGAGCGAACGCGAGTCCCGATTAGCGGCGTTATAAAAATACATGATTATTTCTTTCTCGAGGGATGTATGATTTATTAATATATTCAATGCACAAGTTATTCATCCGATCCGACAGATATTCTCAGTACGGTTCATTAGCGAATGGAAAATTCATCCGGTTGTAATTTGTTGCGATTATTTTTCAGTTCAATCGCTTTCATTTTTTTAGGCTTTTATTTAAGCCGTTTTAGAAAGTAATTTTTTAAGATATAAGCATTAAGGTTTCATTAATATAAATTAAAATAATTTTCGATTAAAACCGGATAAAATAATCATGATTAAAGATAATTTAACTGACTTTATTTACAAAAATTGTTATTACGCTGACAACAATAGCATAATTATAAAATTCATTTGAATATTGCTATCTACTGTAAGTGAATTTTCTAAATAATTTTTACATTGTAACACTAGTATGTTGGCTATTCGTTCAATTTTTATATAATAAAAACAACATATACAGCTTGTTCTTTGAACGGCATTCCTTTTTTTTGTTGATAGTATCACAATTATTTAAAATTCGTTCTCACAACATGAGAATCAATAATACACTGTGGATGAACTATGTTAACTATCCACGCGCTTAAGTGGTCCGATTGACCAAATAACATCTCTCAATTAATTAATTAGTAAGGTATTGGTTCGGACAAAAAAAACAGTGTCACGAGCAAAAATGGCAGAAAGGAGGGAAAATTCGAAAGGTTGGGTTGAGGTGGGAAGTTAGCGTCCGAGTGGTCGAAGTGGAAGAGCAGCGGCGTATCATTAAAAATAATTTTTTTCCGTAAATAATTCTTAAAAAATAAGCTCAAATCTTTCTTTGAAAACTATGTATTTTTAATTGTATACAGATCTTTCTACCAAAGATCGTGGGTTCGAATCCCGTTTGTGACACTGACTTATTTGGTCAATTGGACCACTAAAGCTGTTGGATTTACTAAGTTAAATGAAGTAGATCTTCATTAAAGCACTTGACCATTTCATTCGTACGCGAGAATCAAATAGATAACACGACATTTGAAAAATGTCAAAAAAGTGAAGTTGAGGTGGGAAGTGTCCGAGTGGATCGAAGTCATGATTGCTCCTCAATTAGTAGAGCAGCGGCCTATTTACCCGAACATCGTGGGTTCGAATCCCGCTCGTGACACTGACTTTTTATCCTAGCCAATGCCTTACATAGAGTTTATCTACGTTTATGTGAAAATCGTTAGATTTGGTCTTGTAGGACGTAAGTTTTAGAAAAACATTTTCTTTATCGTGCCAACGTTTCGATCTTTATAGAGACCATCTTCAGGGCACAATATGTATGTTACCTGTGTAGATGTGTCATTCTTGTGAAAAGACCATTACAGATTTTTATGCGCTAACCGTGGTCATCTTATTCATAGATTTTCGTCTAGGTTTTGTGAGGTTTGTTCGTAAAAACGAATCGTTTGGGGAAATTGAATTGTACCTTGATTTGTCCACCTTTCTGATCCAATCTTTCTCAATGTAACTTGTTTCATCCTTTCTGATTCTTTTTGTGAACGGTTCCATTGTAAGCGACCAATACGTGGTAAGTGAACCAAAGGCCGACTTTGAAAAGAGTTTACGATAACACGACGGTTAGCGAACCCCAGACGATACCAGTCTCGAGCGTGATGTTAATTCGGAAGTATTCTAGATTTTCTTATAGCGTTATTGTTATTTTTATTTTTATCGTTATTACGTACATACCCAGGAGCATCTGTCATATTATATAGTACTCTATTTTTAAACCATTGTATTAAGATTAAATTATAAATTTCCGCAGAATAGCGGGGAAAAACTAAATTTTCTCCGTCAAACTATCCGTTCTTTAATTTCAAAGTAATCCATTCTAACTAAAAATTACCCAAATTTATATGAAATTACACGACATCTGAAAAATGGTAAAAAGGAGGGAAAATTCAGAAAAGGTTGGGTTGAGAGTTAGTGTTCGAGTCTCGAAGTCTCGATAACACAGAGTGGTAGAGCAGCGGCGTATCTAGCCGAAGATCGTGGGTTCGAATCCCGCTCTTGACACTGACTTTTTTATCTAAACTAAAAAACCTTCATTAATTGAAAAATATTAATTGGTCAAGCGGACCACGAAAACTAATTAATCAAAAATACAAATAAAATTCGTACAACACATACCTCCTGCAGATTCATTACAATTTAAATTGGAAGATATAAAAAATTACATAAAAAAATGAGGTTTTTTAATTTTTCGAATTTTTTAGAAATAGCAATATGCATTCCTATAAAAAATAAATTAAAATTAATTACAATTATACTTAGAAGTTTTATATAATTTTAATTAAAAAATAATACTTCTTTCTTTTAATTTTAAAATTTTTGAAAATTTAAAATAATCACTTTAACTAGTATACACCCTGGTTTTTTAAAAAGTCAAACCTAAGAGGAAAAATTTAGCCAGTATTTTTTTTTAACATAACCACTACTTTAATCATTAATTGACAGAATAATTTGGTCAATTTGATCACAAAACATAAATGGAGCAATAGTAACAGAACAAATTGAATGAAACCTACGTTGAATAAATGGTGAACCGTGCAAACATTTCTGCATAGAAAATCAAGATATTGCTAAGAATAACACAAATAAGAAAAGTTCGCGGTTTCTACAAAGTTTGTGTTCCTAACAAGTTACATTTTCCTATTATCTGATGCCAACTCGAAAGTAAATTGAGGGCAGCCGTTGAAATCATTTTGGTTCGTTAATTGTCCAACGAGGTTGCCCAATTATTTGTCGAGTTCGAGATAATGCAATAGGGAAAAATGCCGATACGGCTTGGATAAAAGTCGTTAAAAACTGAAAACTGGGTAAAGAAATACTTTAGGTATTACAAGTATTTTTTCCAGGGTTGTTATATGATGTGTCGGCCAACCTTGGGAAAACTTCTCCCATAACGGCATCGGGCGGGTTTTTCGCGAGAAATTCATGAATGTTAATAGAAACGGCTCTATTTATTCCGGCTGGTCGGACGCACAGAAGCGCCGCTCGCTGAAGACGTCGGGAACACAGCCCCGATAATGAACCGAATAGGGGAGGATTTCTCATGAATATACATGAGAAACAAATAAACCCACTGGGATAAAATAGGGCCTCCCAATTTCACCTCTCACCTGACAAGGATGCCCCTTCCGAGGGGTGCGACATCGTAAAATTAGTTGTGAATGGCTGGGTCCAAATATGTAAACCATAATTGCCTCATTTAAAACTAAATATATTTATAAAATCGTATTTTTTAAAAATAAAACATTATGACAAATGGGAACTAAATATCTTAAAAAAACAATTACTACACTTAGATTTAAATGCCCTAATTTTTTTTATTATTATTATTTTTTCTCGAGGGTTCTCAACAGCAGAGGTCATATATCATATAAATGTTTTTGATAAAAAGGCCACTTGTAAGTATGTCGGTTTCGAATGCAGGGCCGCTGGATTCGAACCCGGGACCTTTACCTTACAGTGGACTGAACCTTGCGGCCACCGACGCCTCAAATGACCTAATTCAAAAACAAAATATCCCTCTGTATAAGTTGGCATATTATATTGCTAAGGTCGATCGATGTATATGAAAATAATTTAATTTGAGATTGTTGTATAATTGACTAGTTTCGTGCTCCGCTTCACCGATTGATATTTTTCAATTAATTACGGTTTTTAGTTGAGATAAAAAAGTCAGTGTCAGGAGCGGGATTCGAACCCACGGCCTTCGGCTTGTCACATCGGACGGAAAATTCAAAAAGTGAGGTTGAGATGGGAAGTTAGTGTCCGAGTGGATCGAGGTCACGATAGCTCAAGTGGTAAAGCAGCGACGTATCTAGCCGGAGATCGTGGGTTCGAATCCCGCCCGTGACGCTAACTTTTTTTATCCAAACTAAAAACGTTAATTAATTGTATAATTTTGCATATCGAAATGTAAACAATAAAAAAAAAATTAAGTGACTCCCTGGGTTGATGATATGATAGATAGAATTATTTCGAAAAAGCTTCTTGAACATAGATATTGAAATTGATGTATTTATGTAACAGCAGCAAAACATAAGTATGAGACTAATTAACTGAGAAGTTGCTCAGGTCCCTATACAAAACAAAACAAACATATAAAAAATATTCGAGAAATCAGTGTTGGAAAGTTGTTTGTGTTGTGTCTGTGTTAAGTTCGTAGAATGAATGTAATTTATTATCGTAAAAGGAAATTTTTTAATTCTGACCTGTGAAATATGGAGTACTCTTCGGCCCGAGTGACACTGCGCAAATTTTTATTTTATTATATACAAAAAATTCCACCCACTTGTGCTATAACTTGATTTGAGTATATTTTTATATAGTAATTAAAGTTTCCCGTTTTTTAACGTTTAATAATTAAGTCTTTCTCAAAACAGTAATGGAAAAGTAAATTGTTAAATGAAATGAAAAAAGGCGGATAGATACAATTTGTACTAATTTTGCTTTAGATTTTTAATTTTTTTCATTACCACGTATTTCCTCCTCTTGTTTTAATCGCATAACGAGGACACCCCGGCATACTTTCTACCAGTTTGGAAACGTCTCTTTGCCGGAGGTTAGCTCATTCTTCGCGAAGAGACCTTTCATGATTATGGAGGGTATCAGGAAATGATGTACGTTTTCTTATTCTTCTTTCGAGTTTATGCCACAAATGTTCGATGGGTTTCAAGTCTGGAGAACGGTCTGGCCTGGATAAGACCCTGATGCTATGCTGTTGATGGTTTGTACTATGTGAGCGACATGTAGACGGGCATTGTCGTGCATTAGAATAAGATTCTCGCTGATTTCATCTAGGATAGGGAACGCATGGTGTTTCAAAATATCACCCACCCAACGAGAGGCCGGGAAAGACAATCCAAGAACAACAACCAACCTTTTGATCTTGATGATCTTTTGAGGTTATCCCATAAATGTTTGATGGGTTTCAAGTCTGGAGAACGGTCTGGCCTGGATAAGACCCTGATGCTATGCTGTTGATGGTTTTTACTATGTGAGCGACATGTAGACGGGCATTGTCGTGCATTAGAATAAGATTCTCGCTGATTTCATCTAGGATAGGGAACGCATGGTGTTTCAAAATATCACCCACCCAACGAGAGGCCGGGAAAGACAATCCAAGAACAACAACCAACCGTTTGATCTTGATGATCTTTTGAGGTTATCCCATAAATGTTTGATGGGTTTCAAGTCTGGAGAACGGTCTGGCCTGGATAAGACCCTAATGCTATGCTGTTGTTGGTTTTTACTATGCGAGCTATTGAGACTTCGATCCACTCGGACACTGACTTCACATCTCAACCCCACCGTTTGAATTTTTCCTCTTTTTTGCCATTTTTCAAATGTCGTGTAACGTATTTGATTCTGGGCGTCAAATGAAATGGCCACGGAGCTTTATTAAAGGTATACTTCATTTCTACTTATTAAATTCACTAGTTTTTTGTGATTGGCTGAAGTGATAGAGTATCTAGAGTATCTAGCCGAATGTCTTGGGATCGAAAACTGCTCGTGACAATGTCTTTTTCATCTCAACTAAAAACCTTAATTAATTGAAGGATTATTTTAAAAAAATTGTTTTTGTCTTTTCGGTTTGCAAATACAAACGACTTGGGATACCACGGGCGTTTTCCCCACTCCAAGGGGGTTGATTAATAAAATTAGCGAGAAAACAGCGGTTCAATCTGACGGAAGCGCCGGGAAAAGAATGATGGCTGCGTCTTAGATTCAGACCGGTACCTTCCTAAAGGGCCCCTCCTCTGGTCTGTCCGGTTACCGGGGAGCCTCATATCATCAAAGGAGATAGGACGACACAGAAACACACAAAATGGAAACAGTCGACACGTGCCTGCCCGGACGGACGGATTCGAGGCATTACGCGATTTGACGAAAAGAAAAAGGAAACAATAAATCACTTCAGGCAAGATACAATAACGTTAACTAATTTTTAGCCTACCTTATAAAATATAATTTTAATTTCTTCCCGATTTTTCGTGCTCTCTATTATTTAACAGTGTATACAATGAGAGAAAAATCTATATTAAAACTGTTAATGCTGCAGAACTCACAGTTTTTATGTTGACCTATTTGTTTATAACTTAGCTAACATTTACTGTCTATTTTCAAGTGGGAAGTTTATAGTAGTGCAAGTTCATTTGATCTTATGCACCCTATAATTTCGGGATTTTAAACGATGCTCCATTTCGTTCTGGAAGTTAAAAGTGAACAACACAAGAACCTCTGGGCATCATTCCAGTAATCAAGTATTGCAGTAAGTATAGTAAGTGTAGCAATTTAGCCCCATGCACCAATGAGATTTTTAATTTCTTTGTGCTAGTAAATGATCCTGTTTACGACCAGCCTTTGCAATTATTTTGAAGGTTTTACTTTGAGGAAGTCGTACGACTTTGTCTCTTTACATCACTTGTGCTTTCGTTGTGTTAGCTTAAGACTTGAAATTACTCCAAGTTAATAGCAAAGTTGTCGTTCTCTAAAAACAATATAATAATATTTTGTAAAAAATCACGCACATATTGGCTAAATCAAATTTACAGACCAAGAATTTCTTAAAATTGTGTAGTTGATGCCTTTTATGATTATGTCAACATTGGATTTTGTATTAAAAATCAAGGATAAGGCCTGTTTTATAGACAATAAAAAAAAAGTCAGTTTCTTCGGTAAACATTCGAGTAATATTGCCCTTTGAACTTGGCCCTTCAAATTATTTCATATTAATTAATAAAGTTAACAAATATGAAAATTTACATAAACTAATAGAAAATACGGCAGTTTGGTATGAGTACTTTTTTTTGGCATTTCAGTTCCGACCCATGCGAAATATTACAACACACATTCACGCAAATAAATACATTCACACGTACATGCTTTGCATCCATGGACTACTTACGATTCCTTCATCTTCATGCGAGGTACTTTTTATAAATATTCTACAATAAGCCACTCACGATTCACTCCAACAAATACTGTCACTCATACAAACCTAAATAGAGAAAATAAATATCTGGCGGGACGCCTACACGCTCTCTGTATAGAGCCAAGGCAAGACACTTTTTTGTCATGTGGAAAACAGATGTTTAGTTACTTTTTAAAATTTATAATTAAAATTTCCAGGCCGATTTAATAGAAATGAAAAACTTTCCTGTATTTCTAATAATGCGCACGTTAACAAATATGAACATCGACGAACAGTACTGACAGTTTCAAACAGTGACTTTCCGATCTTATAACCCATCCATTTTGTATCGGAATTGTAACCTCCAGCGTTATAATTTTTATAATTTTAAACAAAATTGTAATATTAAAGGGTGATATCGATTATATCGAGTATAATGGGCATACATACAAATGGAGATATGAATTAGGAAACAAAATTACTATAGATTTTTCATTATTTTTTATTTATTACACACACCTATACGCATTTTGTTAACAATGGACACTCGGAATTGGAAGAGTTCCTCCAGAGCACTGCAACTGTTCAGCTTATTGTACTGGCTCCATTTTTAGGTGCGCACAACACGCTGTGCGGGTGTCCTTTCATAGAAGAAACTCATGGTTGAAGTGAGTTGGGACCAAATTCAGGGTCACTGAGATCTGATCCCGCCCTTTCCATTGACGAGTGCTGTGTCTATTTCTTTCGATTGCAGCCAGCTGCCCTCTTAGGGCTGTCAGAAAAAAAAGAGAAGCGGCGGTGGGGGGTCGAACCCACGACCGCGGGAGTATACTAGCCGAGAGACTGACGCCTTACCATTCGGCTATCGCGGTCCCCGCGCCCAACATATACACATTTGATCTCAATACATTTGATCAAACCATTACAACCCTATTGTCAGCCTTGTAACCCAAGGACACACGCCATGGTAGCTCTCAGCGTTAGGGACAAGGAGGTTTTGAGGTTGACTAAGGCAAACTTGCGGGTTCTCTGGTTGGAAATGTGGAGAGAGGGCTCGATAATTAGGGATGGATCAGCAATGTGAAACTTTTGGAATCAGGTATAGACCAGTTGATTGACTTAAAGAATGTTGAGGACGTAATGGATAGTGAAGTTTTGTACATAGTAAGGAGCTTTTACCATTTGATTAGAAGGATTGAATAACGCTGGATATTGTACGGCTTTTGTCAAGTTGCTGTCTTACCAATCTTGTTTGAAGATTGCACGTTAGTTGTTTGCTCTCTCGGTATAGTCCTAAGTATTTGACTTAAACGGAAGTCGTTATCACTTAGTGGTTGACGTACTTGGAGGGCAAGGGAAAGATTTTTCAATGAAATCATTTTTCTTCATTCAGTCTCGTCCTTCACATTTTGCCTTTCGTGGATAGGTTCATGGGGTTTTAGGATGTTGGAGATAGCTTGGATAGGGTGTGAGCTAGAAGAAAGGTGGTGATTTATTGTGGTGTGACGTACACTGGGTACATTTTTCTTTATTTAACT
Source organism: Cimex hemipterus (assembly GCA_039619505.1). Lineage (NCBI taxonomy): Eukaryota > Metazoa > Arthropoda > Insecta > Hemiptera > Cimicidae > Cimex > Cimex hemipterus. Next base: position 1,061,991 of record CM077113.1, read on the forward strand.
ATTCACAACTGGAGATTAATCATGAATCGAGTGACTTTGATATTCGCTGGTTGTATGATTTGTGGCTTGCTTTTGGTTTTAAAGGCTATACTGCACTTGGATTTTGACTGGGGTCGCTATTTGCCGAACAGACGGAAATTAAGCAAAAGTTTTTCTTGAAATTATGTTGTCCTCCACCGTTTTCGATAAGTACTAGCTGTTCTTGGATGTAAAGGTAACTTGGATAGGAGTAAAGTCAGAGGACAAAATTACTGTATCTTCCGAGAAGGTGGTGATGATGTTATTGGGGTTGGCAGGTAGACCAGCAGTGTAAATAATGTAAAGGATGTTGAGTGGTGTCTTTTGGGACGTCGGCTTGTATCCGTCTAATGTCCGAGAACTTGTCGCACCTCATTCGGACACGGCTTTATTGAGGTTTTTTAATCTTAAGTATAATACAATTAATTAAGATTTTCAGTTAAGATAAAAAAGTACGAGCGGGATTCGAACCAACGATCTTCGGCTAGATACGCCGCGCTCTACCACTCCGACATCAACCTCCTCAAACACACTTTTTGAATTTTCCTTCCTTTTGGCTATTTTTGTGCGTACTTAAGTATAATAATATTTATAAAGAAAAATGTACAGTGAAAATTATTTTCTAATTATTATTTTCAAATTTTAGTTTGTTTCGGCGTGCCCAGTGAGATTTGCAGTGGCCATCCAGAAAACCCTGACAAAATGGTATGTATTGTTACTTTATATATATGTATAGTATAAATTTGATTAAAAATCTTAAATGTAACTTATATATAATTTTTAAGGCTTTTTGGCATGAAAATGAGACAATTTTGCGGTGGTATTTTTTTAGTGTTTATTCAGGTTCATTGAGTTATAATTAGTTCGAGATTACTTTTTCTAGATGTGAATTCCTCCTATTTTCATTTTTACCATGGATGTTTTTAATTTTTTGGCAAAAAGATAATATTATTAGTAGTATTAACTTATTTTAATCATGCGATTTTCTTTTACAAACTTTGGGGTAGGAAAAAAGTTTTGTTTTCATATTCCACTCACTACTTGTTTACGCTTTCTTAAATTAAAAAAATACCAGATGCAAAGTCTGCAAAAGCATCCCAAAGAAACAAAAACACTCGGATTAAAAGGCCGGGGATAATCTTCTTTACCCTACCTCCCATTCGTTAATTCAAATACATAGATAATTAAATTAAAAATATTAATATATAAATCCGCGTGCTTTAATATTCGTAATTAAATTTATGCTTCAAAAAACCCTAAGTGGGCTAACGTGTAATTTGAAAACAATGATTAACCTTGTTAGTCATGGCATTGTGCCGTAGACAATGGTATGAAAATGGTTTTGTAAGAATTAACATATTCCCTTGTAGGACGCGTCATAGAAATTTCACGCTTTAAGCTAATAAAAAAATGAATCTCTTAAGGTATTGGTTGAGATAAAAAAGTCTTGTGTCACAAGCGGGATTCGAACACGACTTTTTTTTATCTCAACCAATACCTTAAATACTGAGCAATTAATTGAAAGATGTAATTTGTTTAAGCGGGCCACGAAAACTAGTGGATCTAATGAAAAAAAAATTTAATTAATGTACAAAAGGATAATAATAAAAAATTAAATTAAATAAATTAAAATAAGAAAATTGGGAATTTCTACGAAATTGATAATGTATGCTTTGTAAATAATGCTGTTATAATACATATACATAAGAAAAATAAGAAGCATAATAATCAGATCACTTTTCTTGTCAGATTTGATGTAATTACAACTTTAATATAAAAAACCCTAGATTTCTGCAGAGTCTATCTCGTATTTATGTCAATTTTATGCTGAAGTGAGGTGGATTCGTTTAGAGGATTTATTATATCATTAAATCAGTACTTTCTCACTTTCCTTCACTTTCATTCTCTCTAGTTTGTCACAAAGATCCTTTTACTCGGCCGCTCGCTCTTCCAGTAGACTAAAACAGGAAAGAGAGGAAGGAGAAATAGGCGGATGCGACGAGTTGTATTAACTTATAAATAAATAGAATTGTTTCTCAGATTAAAGAAGGCTTAAATTACTTCCAACGCCACGACTCAGTCGGTTAAGAAAAAAAGGTAAGATTTGATCCAGTAAAACACACTCGGGATTTGTGGTCGATGACAAATAGATAAAGGAGGGGGAGTATTCAGCTGTCCAAAAGAAAAATGAAAGGAAAACGATAAAAAACAGCGCCTTAGAGTCTTTGTCTTTGGGAAACAAAAACGGCTCCCGCAAACCCACAAGACCATGGTTCTTAAAAACCTATCTTTCTACATTTTATTATGACTTTTTCCTTTAATGCTCTTTTCAGTATTTTCATATTTATTTTGGAATCATAAAAAATATATATCGTGCATTACATAGAGTAGGGGCGTATAAAAAATTCGATAACATTTTTTTTATATAACTTTATTTTACTAGTTTCAGTCTAGTTTATAAATTTATTCCAGGATGTAAAAGTAATTTGAACACTCGAACAGCTAGGTCATTGTGATATAACGTTCTTGCAATGAAGAGAGTTCAAATTGTAAGGATAAAACTTTATTTACTTCCCATAATAGCTACGTAAAAATATAAATAATGGACTTAAAACGTAAACAAGTTATTAGGTTGATTAATTGTTTATGTGTTACTAATCTTTTTACACGGTTTATTATAAAAATTAAAAAAATCAATTCAATTTCATCCTTTCCAGAGCCAACATATCTTTTTCAAAGTGTTTTGTTTGATGAAACAATAAATTTAAAAAAAAAATTAATGCGGAGATGTTTCGACCAACGAAGGACGAACTGTACGTTCATAGTCTGGGTGTCCATGTTGGGCCGCGCTCTACCATATATCATGCGGTTTAGGCCAACCGGAAGTCTCGATCGAAGTGAAGGTAGTGATGAACCGCGAGGTACGACGAGTGGAGATCATTTTATTGTTCTTACCGCTCGAACGGACCGTCATTTAACGGCTTACTTGATAGGCAGTCAACTCCAAACGGCCCGTAATGTAAGAGAGAGTTCTAAAACAGTGCAAGCTAAACTTCGTGAGAAAACCATAAACTCTGGAAGCCCCTCATTACATTCACTACTACTGGAAAGGCATCGGATAGAAAGGCGACTATTTGACATTCAACATCTCGTTTGGGCTTCTAAACAATGAGGAACCGTTCTTTTCACAGTGCCGGTTGGGCTATGGAAATGACCAGTTTCGTGAAAAATTCGTGGAGAACGCTTTTCTTCATGTTTCATGCGTGAATCACAACCTTTTATTACCGTTATGGTATGGTAACTGATTATCATACAGAAAGGATCGAGGTCGCATTCGCTCCATTTATTAGGGACAAGTTTGTGTCAATGCATGATAAAGTTCGACGGCATGCAGCACGAGTTGTCGTTCATTGCTTTGAGGATGTAAGTATGATGACATTGCTTTCCTATTCGGCCTTACCGGACATTTTGATTTTCAAGATGAGAGCTGACGCGCATCCACATAAGTAATACGTAATCAAGCTTAGCTTACACTAAACAAGCAAAGCAAACTCAAATTGGAGCAACCGATGTACTCTCCATTCCCATACTCCACTACTCACGCATTCGAGGAACTTTACAGCTTAAACATAGCGGCCGGGTGTATAACGCTGTATAAGTTCCCACTGGGGGCGTCACCACTACGAATCCATTTCCGGTGTAAGAGGAACTGAACCTTGGAACATTTCTGTTACCCCATGGTACAGATTGTTATTCACCGTCGCCCGTATATCCAGACAGGATCTGGTACCGTAAGCCTCTTGTGCCTCTGATAAGGCACCCGCCGCACCATGCCGACCCGAGGCCGACACGAATACAACTTGTGATTTAGAGAGGTTGCCACGACCTCAAGTCTTCACCATTATTTTGCGCCCAAACTCCCTCCTTGTAACCAAGGATTGAGAGTAGTCACTGGGAACAATGAAGGAACGTGGAGTGAGAAAGGGACGTCGATGAGGGTTCGAGGTAGACCTTTCTTGGGCCCCCCCTGTGCCTTAACCACCTTGTACCACCCGTCGTCGTCATTGTTCCACATTAAGTCGAGTGTTTATGACAATGGATTGGCCAACGTGTTCTCCTGTCATGATTTCCATGGAACACTTATGGAACACGATAAAGTTAAATCATTCTTGTTGTTGAATGGGATCTTGTTTCACGGGACAGAAATCTGAATGTTTATTTATTCCATCCCTATAAGAGTTAAGTCCTTCAGCGAGGCCTTAGGAGTTGGCCATGCGTTCTTAGTAGTGTGTACTTGTAAGTAGGTAGTTCCAGTAGGTATATTTGATTCTATTACTAAAAGATCCGGTGTTATGGTGAATTTTCTAATAAACTATCATTATTAAATCTTTTTCTTAAAATTAATAAATCTCGGAACTAGTTTAATTTGGTTTAAAATAAGCACGTCTGCTTAATGTAAAGATAAAAATGCACATAGTTTGATCGGCATCAAATTTTTGGGTGTACATAATACATGTAATTTTTACATCGCCACTATCATATTACTCTATTTAACCTAACGTGTATGTTTTAATTTTGAAGGGGGTTCGTAACCGATAGTGTATTGGGTATGTGACTTAGAGAGGTCGTCCATTTCTCCTTTTGTTTTGTGTGGATTCTTAAATATACAATCCTGTTGTTGATCTTGGATCACAAATAATAGGTTCTGGATCTATAATTATTCTCCTCCTTTGTCCATATTATATTTACTTTACCATTAGCCATGTAGCCATGGAACGTAGCAGGGACCTCCGGAAATACGCGAAGATCACCCAACGTATAGGCTGAATAGATGACTCCTTATTCTAGTTTTATTGTAGTCATGAGGGGATGTGAATAAAAACCATATTGCACTATGAAAAAGTCCACTTCCCCCAACAGCCCGGGGAGAAACGTGCCCGAGGAGCCCAAGTGACCACGCATCTGGCATCCCCAGCCAGCTCATCCAGGTCGATTGCTTTGTTCAAATTCATAACATTAAAAGACTTAAACAACTACATCTCCATCCTTTTCTTACCTAATTACAGCACAAAACTACAATCTAATTTAATTTTTTTTTAAATTTTGGTCTCGTTTTCATTAATTTTACTAATTTTTTTTTACTTTTTGTTTTTAACAGTTCATCCTTTTCGGGCCGTTATGGCAATTTCGTCCTTGAACTTTGCTTGAACTTGGAATATCAGTTTGGAAATTACGTAGGAACGGATATTTCGTTATCATTGATAGATCTTACTCTCTAATCTGAGTGGTTAAACTCTACTCGAGGGGTCAACTAAAGATGTAACTTTCCAATTCCTATTTTGGGCCAATGGGGTAATTCGTTGAGATCAAACCTTAGTCTCATTTAATTGATTTATAATTTTTGTGGTAAAGTATGGTTGGGACGAAAATTTAGTGTCGCGAGCGGGACTCCAACCCACGCTGCTATAACACTTGAGCTATCGTAACTTCGGTACCCCTGAGACACCAACTCATCATCTCAACTTACAACTTTTTCCAATTGCCCTATTTTTCCCCATATATTGAGCCTTATATTGAAGTAAAAACAACACTGGAGTTTATTTATCTTGAAGGCTTTGAGTGCATTTTACTATGATAGCGTAAAAATCTGCTTTTATACGTTATGATCCTTCTATGCATTATTGTTCCTTGACTTTGTGACCATATTTAGTTCAATGGGATTCTAATGCTTCTTCCTTCGCGTGTAAATCCACTTGGAATGTTGTATTTTAGGAAAATTTAAGGAAAATCGTCTTGATTATAGGAACTATTGGGTTAATCAAGTCTTGCACTAATCGTTGCATACCCTTCATTTTCTTCTTAAACGTTTCCATCCTTCCGAAGTTCAGAACATTCACCACAAGTAGAATATTCCCAGGGATGATTTAATTCCCCTCATTATACTTCGATACGTTTTTTCAAGTCCAAATGTAAAGCCATCCAATCTGATAGAAGTATTCCGTCGTTCTTTGAGCTGTCGTCAAAACTACACAGTCTGTATCGATATTCCAAAATCGAAACGTTTTCCAACATTTAATCGATTTAATTTTGAATTAAACCCTCCCAGATTCACTACGCCATTTCTTCCCTCGAATTTGGCTTCGGTCGAGAGAATATTCCTACTGTTGGGTTGTTTCACATAAAATGTACGATTTTATAGATTCAGGAATTAGCGGCTTTCTGTTGTCTACCTTTCAATTGTTTAGACATTATAATTATACAATCCTTATCTTTTGTGTATAATGATGAGCTCTCGAAGCCATTGTACACTTTTTAGTATATCTTCAAATATGAACATGGAAACAGGCGATTTTCGTGCAATTTTCCTTCACGAGTAGATGCGTTTCGTTGCTCGCAATGCAAAACCCGAGCCTTTTCTTGAAAAATAATGACATGCGATGAAAAATGGACTGAAATGTGACAATCAACGTCGGTCAGGGCAGTGGTTAATCATCGACGAAAGACCTGGCAAAACCAAATTTACACACTAAAAAATTGATGGTGACCGTAAGGTGATCAGTACATGGTCCCGGAAACAATGTTCACAACCTCCTACAAATTCTTAACAGACTACAAAGGAGAGGAAGAACACAGGAGAACATCGGACACAATGATATAGTATACAGATGGCTCCAAAACAACTGAAGGAACCGGATCAGGTGTTTTCTGTACAACCCCAAAATATGAGCAATCAAACTCATTAGGAAGTACACCTCGGTCTTTCAAGCAGAAATACATGCTATCAATGCTTGTGCTCTGGAAAATATTAAAAGAGGTTACACTGACAAAAAATCCTCATAAGATCAGACAGCCTAGCAGCTATTAAAGCACTAGCATGCACAAGAATTACATCAAAATTAGTCAGTGAATGCATCCAAAATCTCCAAAACTTGGGAAAACACAAGGTAAAGGTATCCTGGGTGCCAGAGCACAGGGGAATTTTGGGTAATGAAGAAGCAGACAGACTGGCCAGAGGAGGATCCGCAAGACCATACATAGGCCCCGAGCCTATCCTTGGGATATCCAAAACAAATGTAGAATCCTCCATCGCAGAATGGATCCAAATAAAACAAAGAGAAAAATGGATAAACTCTAGCATTGCTAGACACAGTAAACTCATGATAAAACAACCCTCACCAAAACTGGCAAAAACACTGCTACAACTGGAGAGGGCAAATCTCAGAGGAGTGGTAGGACTACTAACCAGCCACTGGCACCTGAGAAAACATCTACAAAACATGGGCATATATTATAGTGATCCAATTTGCAGACTATGTAATGAGGAGGAAGAAACAGCCACTCATATCATCTTCGAATGCGGAGCAACGGCTCAATGGAGATTCAATCTGACGTACAAAAATGACTCAGAGAACCACATTGAAGCAATAACAGTCAATGACTAAACTTAAGAACTAGGAAGGTACAATAAGCCAGAAGGCCGCAGTGCCTGGGGCACACAAACCCCCACCTCCTAGTACCTTTGCTACCATTCCATTCCAAGGTGATCCATGGCCGGAATTATTCACTAATCCTTTTGCCTAGAGGTGAGACCTCTACATCGTACTGCAAGGAAATGGACGATATGCACAAACAATTACTCAACAACAACAAACAACCTGCATTGGCAAATTGGAAGCAAATCGTATACTCTTCCACGACAACGCTGAAAATGGAGTGAAAGTCCCGATTTTGTTTCATGAAGCTATGAATTCTTCAGTTCCAACATAAAAAAAGTTGGTCACGCGTTGTGAAAAATTTGTATAAAACTAGATACTTTGAATAAAATTATTTTTTTTATATAGGAATTTTATTAAAAACCACCAACAATACATGTTTCAATTATTGGAATATATATTTTTTTATCGTAACCAACATTTTCGTATTCAATGGAAAATTCATTAAGTCATTTATTTTATGACCTCAATCCTCTTTTTATTGATTTCGCCAGTTAGAAAATGTAACTGAAGAGTCGCATTTGATCGTTTGTTCATGTTAAATACTTTGAGACATAAGTTAACATTTGAATGCCGTTGCATGAGATTATAAGCCACTAATGAAAATACAAATACCGTTGCAAGCCGCAGAAACCTGTGTGTATGTGGTAGAAATCCTCATTTGTATAATTGTTTGTCAAAACCATAGTAGCTGGCCAAACCTAAACGCAAATTTTAAAGAAATATAAGAAAATATAAAGGGCCGATTTTCTTTATTCTTTACCCCTGTATAAATGTGTGATGTTCAGTGTCCATTAGTTAATGGTTATTTGCAGATAGTACCAGACCGCAACTCACGCATGAAATTTCATCATTTTCATCCGCGCCAAGAGAATTAAAATTATGCCGGTCATTCAACTGGCCAGGCACGATTGTATCTGTGGTGAACGAACTTAAGCCGTTTTTCTTTTTGAAGATTTTTAAAAGAATAATTTACAGTCAGTCCTGTTGAAATCACAGCTGTCTTGTCTGCACAAGTGACAATTTAGAGGCTGCCCGTTTTTGGAACATCCTGACAGTACGTAAATAATATGTTCCCTTGGGGTAGTACCGCCATTCTTATCTTTCCTTCCTGAATCTAACATGGCTTAATTGAACCTTGTAACCCATACTAATAAAAACTATAGCTTGTCAGAAGATCTGGAACTTACCAGATCGTAGGAGATTGGAAGAGGAACTGGATTTCACGTTATCTGGAACTGTTCGCAGTTTGCAAAGTCTTCTCCCTAATTAGTGCTTTGTAATTACATTTTTTTTACCTTGGTATTTTCAAAATACAATTATTTCAAATCACCCCTAAACGTTAGGCAACAAATACTTGGAAATATAATTAATAGGAGATAATGGCACGTAGAATGGAAGAAATATTGAAGAACAAAATCCCTATTTTTTTTTTTTTAATTTATGTGATTTTAATATTAAGCATTGAATAATTTAAATTGACTAATTTCGCGGTCCGCTTGATCAATTAATATCTTTCAATTAATTGAGGTGTTTAGTTGAGATAAAAAGTCAGCGTCACGAGCGGGGTTCGAACCCACGATCTTCGGCTAGATTTGCCGCTGCTCTACCACTTGAACTATCATGACCTCGATCCACTCAGACACTAACTTCCCAACTCCACACACCTTCTGAATTTTCCCTCCTTTTTGCCATTTTTCAAATGTCCTGTAATCGAGGATTGGATTCTCGGCGACAAATGAAATGGCGACGGGGTGCTTTCGTGAAGTATACTCCATTTTCTTGAAAAACTACAAAAACGGGGGGGGGTTCAAAAGGTGGGGTTGTGATGGGAAGTAAGTGCCATTAACTTTTTTATCTCACTTAAAAACCATAATTAATCCTAATGTATTAATTGGTCAAGCGGACCACGAAATTATTGAATTCACTAAACTTTAATATCAATGCCTGCTTGATCATACGTTAATATTTTTATAAAACCGCCATCGGGAATCAGACTTTGACAATAGAGGATCTTTATGTCTCACTTTTGGATGACCTATTGAAATATTGACGACTGGGACACCGTGTAATAATAATTATTATTTTAGGATTAATTAAGGTTTTTAATTGAGATAAAACAGACAACGGCACGATCGGGATTAGAACCCACAATCTGCGGCTAGATACGCGTCTGCTCTACCACTTGAGGTACCGTGACCTCTACCCACTCGGACATTCACCTCCCATCCTCACCTTTTGAATTTTTCCTACTTTTTGTAATTTTTCAAAGGAGGGAAAATGGGAAGTTAGTGTCCGAGCAGATGGAGGTCACGATAGCTCAAGTGGTAGAGCAGCGGCGTATCTAGCAGAAGATCGTGGGTTCGAATCCCGCTAGTGTCATTGACTTTTTATCTCAATTAAGACACTTAATTGAATAATTTTTTCATGTATTTAAACTCTTATCAGGTTTTCATTATCTTTACTTTACGGGCTTTATTTATGACATATTTATGGCCTAGTTATTTAAGTTTGTTTACAGTCTTAATAATCAACGGTTGATAATTTCCCCTCGTTTCCCAACAATGTTGATAGCAACAATTGTTAAAATAGTCAAAACGGCTTCCGGTTAAAATTGAAATAGGGGTAAGATAATGGTTTGGAGGGCGTTTCACTGCCGTAAAACCACACTTGTAGGTACCTGGTCCGATTATAAACCCGACACCGTAGCCCCATTCGCTCTCTGACAGCATAAACACAGCATAAGCGAAACGTTTTATCCTGTGTGCCCTATTTCAGTTTTATTCGGCAAACGTTGTCGGTTTTGTTCAATTTTTTCCGAGTGGTAGTAGAAGCTGGTGAAATTCATAAACCAGCCCCGTCCGACCAGTTTCCATGATGTAAATATAGCTCGTACAAATTAATTGAAAGTTTGTAAACTTTGTGAATATTAACAAAACGATATTTGCTTCCATTTTCGTCAAAATTTTACGTAACGCATACTTTTACCTTTTAATTTGTCCTCCAAATGTATCCAATTATATATTTCATTGATATATAAATTGAACTGACATTCATATGTGTTGGTCTTAACATTAAAGATGTTTTATAATGCAGGCCTTTTAATAACCATAAAATTTAATGGGGAACGTTAAGGAACAGAATGTATCGGATAATCCGTCCGTCTTGTTCGTCAAAATGGGTTCCAGATAGCATCAACTATTAGACACGATCCCAGGTCGAAACTATAAAGTTTTACGAGTTGCAAGTTCTGAACCTAGTAACGGAATAATGAAAAAGAAAAAAAAAACAGATTGAATCTTAATTTAACAAGACTGGCCGACGGATAGAAAACAGCCAATTCACGATGTTCAGTCAAGATTTAGACATCCATTTGATATAATACTTAAGATGAAGTAAAAAAGAAAACAAGTTACAAACCTGATAGGCCTAAAATTAAGCTGATCTTAAAGGATTTGATGAATGTAATCCACAATTAACTCTTTGATTTAAACGCCCGATAATTAACACTGTTACTTAAGTTAATCAATTTTTTTCATAGGGAGCTGAATTACTTATTGCTATAGTTGAAAATGACTTTTGAATTAATTAAATGGATCTCCATTGTAAATCATTATAATATTTTACCTGTAATATTGTAAGGAGTAAGTTATCCGCTGTTACCTGATAATTATAGTAATTAATTGTATAGCCCTGATGAAGGCCTTAATTAAGGTTGAAAGATTGGTGTAAGTTACAAAACTTACTTGTTTTAATTACCGCATCCCTGATCTCTAACTTATTAGTGATATCTTGACGGTCGATTCATCATTCGTCTCTTATTCCTTAATTTTCCAAACCGAATAGAACCGAACACCGGTTCTTTGAGAATGGAGCAGACGACGGAGGTTAATAAAAATGACAAAGGATTGAATTTTTGTAAATTGAAAACTTCTGTAAATTCCTATTCCCACTTGTGAGGAGTGTTTGATAGTTCATTTCGGCGTTTTAGAAATATTTGTGAAAGTAGACTTTTCAAAAAATATGGAAATTTTTTTTGACTTGGATAGGTCTTACGGCTGGCGGTCAGTCCGAAAGTTTAACACGGAAATTGTTACCACGCCCGTGCGTCGGTGCACTGTGTACCAAGGATACGCGAGAACGAACTGGGTGGCAGGTATTTTTAAAGTCGCGACGCGATTGACGTTTATGACGCGACGCGATTGACGTTTATGACGCGACGCGATTGATTCTTATGACGCGACGCGATTGATTCTTATGACGCGACGCGATTGATTCTTATGACGCGACGCGATTGACGC
>CM077113.1:1083324-1122618 GCA_039619505.1 Cimex hemipterus
ATATATATATATATATATATATATATATATATATATATATAGTGTATAGTGAATATATTATAATATTAAAGTAGTTCTCAGTAAACAGCACAGTTCGAAAAATTATTAAGAACGGTGAAAAAACAAAGTAAAGCTAAATTGAGGTCATATAACAAATTTGATATAAATAGATGGTATTTACAAATTGGTTCAGGTACAGTTTACTTTTGTTACTCCCAAATATTATTTTTTCATACTAACAGTCGGTAAAGTGTTTATTGATAAAGCTGTTTTAAGGAGTGTTAAATTATCAAATTTGAAATTTATCATTTTAAATAGTTCGGCCTCTACCACTTATCCAGAAAAATGGATCAAAACTTTTGTCCTATGAAAAACTAAACAAAAAATAAAACTTGAAGTGTCTTGGGATTTTGTGTAAAAAATTGTTAACCCCTCAAATAAAAAAAAAATAAAAAAATAAAAAAAATAAATAAATAAATAAATTAATTAATTAATTAATAATAATAATAATAAAAATTCCCTTTGGAGTCAGAGTTTTATAGCACTCAGAAGAGATATAGCAAACCTAAAATAGAATTTTTGGATGTTAGGGCGTGAAATGACCTTAGCCGTTAAAACGCCCTTAAAAACCAATAATAATAATAATAAAAATTCCCTAGTTTCTGGTCCGCTTGACCAATTAGTATATTACAATTAAATAAGGTTTTTAGGTGAGATAAAAAAGTCAATGGCACGAGCGGGATTCGAACCCACAATCTTAGGCTAGATAGACGTTGCTGCTCTACCACTTGCGCTATCAACAATAACTTCTCCTCTCAACTCTACCTTTTGAATTTTCGAATCCCGCTCGTGCCATTGACTTTTTTATCACAACTGAAAACTTTAATTTATTGTAAGATATTAGTTGGCCAAGCGGACAAAGAAGCTAGTGAATTTAATAAGTTTAAAATGAAGCATTCCTTCACTAAAACTCCCCGTGGTCATTTCATTTGTCGCCGAGATAAAAAAAAGTCAATGGCACGAGCGGGATTCGAACCCACGATCTTCGGCTAGATACGCCTTTGCTCTACCACTTGAGCTATCATGACCTCGATCCACTCATCCCCCCCATTTTTGTCATTTTTCATGAAAATGAAGTATACCTCACGAAAGCACTCCGTCGCCATTTCATTTGTCGCCGAGAATCGAATAGATTACACGACATTTGAAAAATGGCAAAAAAGGAGGGAAGATTAAAAAAAGGTGGGGGTTGAGATGGGAAGTTAGTGTCCGAGTGGACCGAGGTCACGATAGCTCAAGTGGTAGAGCAGAGGCGTATCTAGCCGCAGATTGTGGGTTCTAATCCCGATCGTGCCGTTGTCTGTTTTATCTCAATTAAAAACCTTAATTAATCCTAAAATAATAATTATTATTACAGGGTTCCCAGTCGTCAATATTTCAACAGGTCATCCAAAAAGAGGGCTAAAGAACCTCTATTGTCAAAGTCTGATTCCCGATAGCATTCGAGATACTTTTTACTTCACTTTCCAGGTTGTTTCAATCTATCATTTTGATTGTAAAACCCCACGCACCGTAATCGATGGAAATACAAAATCAGTTAGAAGACTTTGGCGAGTTTTCAAACTTCTTGTCTGAAGATCAAAGAGAATTTTTTTCGTTTCTGTAAATACTGTTTCAAGGGTTAATTGTATCCTTCACTTTTTTGATCACGAATAATCTTGACCACAGTGTGGTTTTGATGAAAAAAAAGCAAATTTTTACTTTCAAGCTTTCTATCTATTTTTAAGGTCATTATCAGTGTCTACAAATTGATATGATTAAATTTCTATTTGAGGACTAAAAAATTTCTTTGAAGAACAAATCAGTCTGAATATTTCATAGGACTGTAAGAGTAGTATTGCAATACGATTTGTTGGTAAAAAAAAAAAAAAAAAAAAAAAAAAAAAAAAAAAAAAAAAAAAAAAACAATGGGCTTTTTAACATATCTACTTAATTTAACAAAGGTCAATAATTACCAGTGTAAAATTAACGTTTGATTGCCAAAGATATCGAATTTTCGCTTAGAAATGGATTTTAGCCATTAAGAGATCGAAATGTATATTCAAAAAGTAATGAATGGAATTCAGTATAAATAAACAGGAGTCTTGGCTACAAAATCAAACGTATAGAAAAAACAAAAGCTTATAAATTAAAATCAGTAGAAACTAATTTAAGGTTACATAAATCATGACATCAGACATTTTGAACATTTAGTTTGCTTTTCTCAAGCTTCGTTTTTTAATTGTTATGTTTAATTTTGCACCATAGGGCCATTTTTGTCGAGAATTACTGCTTTTGGATAATTAGTTAATTTTGAAGATTATCGAAAGAAGGCTTATAGTACTGTAGGATGTAGGATACTCATGCGGCTTTTCTGGTTTCAACGCGACCATAATTTTGGCATGGTTTCATTCCACTTTGGAATCCAAGGGAACCGCCACATGGTAAACGTTGATGAAAAAAACTTCCAGGGCAGCATTTTTCGATGGAGGCTACACTATAAAATACATACCGGCACCATCCACGCTCTTACCTTTTTTGTTTTAAAAAATTCTAGGAATAAAAAACAAGCGTCTGAATTTATTTCCTCATGTTGAAACAGGAAATTTTATTATCAAAGTTTAGTTTATTTAATCATTATCAAAACGTGTTGTTATTAAACAAATATTCCAGCTAATTAATTATTAAATGTGCAATAATTTCTATTGAAAAACTAACTGTATTCCTTTATTTTGTTATAAAAATAAGAAAGTTACCTCACAAGAAACAATTACAATTATAATGTTTTATTATGATGATTTGTTAAACAAATTCTAACTTTTAAAATTTTAGCCGACGTGTAAAAACAATTTGCTAATGGTGCAGTGAGAGCCAAGGTGAAGTCCTTCTATCTGACTTTTTGCTTAATGCAGGATTCCAGTCTTGTTGGAGCATTGTTTTACGCATTCCTGGTTGATTAAAGCGGAGGATATCCACTTTAATATTGTCCTGTTGAGCGCGAAGACCTAAGTCAATAGTGGTGCCCTCCGAACAAGAAGAAAAGAAGAAAAGAAGAAAAGAAATTCGGTCAAGTTTTTTCATTACATTTCAACATATTAAACTTTGTTTTTCGAACCGATAAAAAAAAAGATAAAATGTTCTCTGGCAAGGAAGACGTTTGACAAATCTTGATGATCAAATTTTAGCAGATTAATTAAGCATATTTTAACATAAACGACTTCATGGCCGCGAATCTTCAAAATGGTTAGGCGTAGTTGAGGGGATAAGGAACGAGAATCCTGGTTGGACTCTTGACAAGGCACTGCCATCTAAGTAAGAACAGATTAAAGAGGCACTGCGAGGAAAAGGAGAAGACCACAGAGCGTGCTTTAAGTTTTTGTGAAGTTCTATGTAGTTGCAGATCCTTGCAACTAGGACAGGAAAGGGGGCCGCAAGGCTATGGAGGTTAACAACCTGAAGCTACCCATCGAGTTTTTAAAAAAACAGAGCGCACAATATGGCCGACTATTTTATACCCCTAGAGCATAGTCCACGTCTTTGTTAGGAAGAGCGCTTCTGTTCGGCAGCTGCCCCGCAACAAAAAGTCACGTCTACACTCAGGGGCAGTTCGGTAGAAAGTGCCTCAGGAGCTAAGGCCACAGGCGGGTGTTTTTCTGTCATTGTTATTGTTAATTAAAAGTAGAATTCAAAGAAGATGGTGGATCTTGTTGTTTAATAACAACAAAATACACACCCACCCTGGGAGACGTAGCCATTTGGCCAACCATTTGAGAACCTACGGCGACGACGTGGTACAGTGTGGTTTGAGACCCGAGACCCCGCAACGGCTCACCATCCACGCCGCTTTTCTCTCAATCCAAGCTCCCTCATTCTATCCAACAAGGGTTTATCCGTGGTTGCAAGGGGTTTATCCGGGGAACAAAATAATGGTGTAACACATAGAGCGTGGCAACTTCTCTAAAGCACAAGCTGTACTCGTGTCGGCCCAGGGTCACACGAGGGCAAGTGCACTAGATCCTGTCGGCATAGACGGGGGAGGATGTAATGCCACCTGTACCACGGAGTGACTAAATTGTTTCCAAATTCAGACCTAGTCACACTGCGTGGTGACGCCCCCGGCGGGAACTTGGACAGAGTCTGTCTGCTATTTGTGACCTTCGTGAACCTTGTGTATGGCCAGACGTTGCGACCGGACGACAGCGTGTAGACGTTGAGGACGCGATGATTACGCTGGATAGTCCCTCGAATGCGTGAGTAAGCGAATGGGAGCGGGTAGTGAATCTGCTCTGATTCGAGTATGCTTTGCATTGTTGTGCGTATGACCGGCGTGGTAGCCTTGGGGAAACGAAGAGTCGGACGACCTAGGTTAGGCCTATGGCGTCCTTCGAATGCGCATAGCAGGCTCGATAAAAGGCCCGCTGATCGTAGGCAGTTCTCACCTAGGGGGTGGATAGCAATTCCCCATAAAACAATAATCCCTGGGCGGATCCGGTAGTTCCGGACGCTAGGGAAGCCCCTGCACTGAGGGAGATACAGTCGCCTTCTCTATCTAGGCAGTACACGGAAGAACAACCTGATGTATTTCAGCCTTAAGTGGCAGAGACCGGCGAATCAAGCCGAAGGACGTGGGTTCGAATCCCGCTCGTGACACTGACTTTCTATCTACTTAAAACCTTAATTAAATGTGTGCTATTCAAATTTTGTTTATTTTCAATATTTGGGAGGCCAAATTGCAAAATAAGATGTAGTCTTAGGATAAAAATCGGTGTGTTATATAACGATAAATATATACATATAGTTTGCTATCAAATTTTTATAATTTTTTATTTAAAATTTTTTATCTTTTAAAAATGCAATGAAAATCGTGTTTGTAAATATTTTAATGTATAAAACATTGGCCGAATTTTATTAATATCAGTTTATAACATATATGCAAAACCGAAAGCGAAAAAACAATATAGAGTACAATTTTGAATTCCGCCTTTTTTACGAAAAACTAAAAGTTTGCTCGAAAATATTATGATTTAACTCGGCTCCAATAAGCCTCTCGGATGGATTACCTCCAGGATTCTCAGGATAAAGCAATCCGGCTTGTCGGGAGTATCCAAATAAAACGGGTTCGTTCCGGATGAGCGCTTTATGCAAATAGAGCTTCCGCCCGATTAACGCGTCTTTTCACAGCTCACTTACAGTTGCGCGATTTCATTGAGTGCAGCCATTTCGAACGTCACGTTTTGAATGCACTTTTCCCTGGAATGAGTAGTTAATATAAGCCTAGCCTGTATTGATTCCGTTATGTTTATAAAAAGAAGCAGTAAGAAAGGTGGTATTCTAGATGAAAAGTGACCCGGACTGACAGAAAATCGACAAAGAGAAAGCAAGATTAACATTTTGATATAAATAAAGAGAGAGTGATAGGGTGTGGGTGAGTGGGTGAACGAAAGATTTATGATACAGTAAGGCAGAAGGTGAAAGAGGTAAAGTTAAAAAAAAAGAGAAAACTAGTGATATGGAAAACAATTAATAAGGGTATTCACGACCTTTCTGTTAACCCTGTTAACTCTGTTACCTCCTGTTAGATCAAGAAAATTGATGACTAGACTTGTAAGAATCGGCTAGTCAATATTGCTCGATCTAACAGGCCAAGGCCGATGTTAGAAGTTAGGTCGAAAATGTAGTCATACTGCTATCCGTTTGGGGCGTAGGTAGCCAACATGACAGCCATGAATTTAACAGCAGTTTTTTCTTTACACTTAATTCTTAAATACCCAATAATTAAATCACACCAATACATTCGTTTTGCCAATTTCTGACTTGTCCTTATACTCAGTTGCATCCTTCTTATAAATAAATCATCCATATTAGATCTATAAAGTTGTAGGGTGTAAGACATTAGGATATAAGTTAACCTGTTAACTTTAACATGGTAAGAAAAGAAGAGGGCGTTCTGGTCGATGGTTCGATCATGCTGGTCATTTCTCTACTCGAGTTGAAATCTTACAAACATCGTGAATACTATGAATACTGTCGTTCGTGATAGATTCATCCCGCATCCTATAAAATTCTAGGCTGTCAGATTTTAGGATACAGGTTAGGCATGTCGGCACGAATTGAAGCGTGTCATTTATTAGTATTTTCAAGTGCATAGATATTTAGATTTGAATGAAAGAGTAGATTAATTTTCCTTGTTTTTATTAATTTACTTTAAAGCGAAATAAAATCATAACCAACAAGGACTGTTATAGTTTTATTTTTGGTTCCACCGGTCGCCTCGTTCAGCATGGTGGAAAACTTAACTTTTAACATGATAAGAAAAGAAGGGGGTATTCACGTTCTTGCTGAACATTTTCGATTTAATTAACATTAAATTATTTCATTGCACCGTTAATAATATACCATCAAACTATTGATATAGCTAATTTGTCTAAATCAGGGGTGCTCAAACTTGAACTGCTGGCGATCTACCTCAATATTTTTAGACTGCTTACGATCGACTCTGAGAGGCTGCAAGTGTGTGTGATGCAGGGTTGTCGTACATACACGATACACCCGACCTACCTAGGTAGGCTGTACCGTAGCATATATAGATAGCTTTCTGCACAATATAGGTACATTATTTTCGTCAAGGTTTGGGTTAGGTTTAGTTAGGTTCTTCTCTACAATATCAATGAAACAAACTCATAGTTATTCAAAATTGCGAGTTTATTGGTTGTTACAAAACAAAAGAGTTACTTAACTAAGGAGTGGCTTTGGATGTTGAAGCGTGGCACTGAATGTCCTCAGCATACTTTTCATAAGATGGTACGTAACCACTGAGTGCTAATCGCAAGCACGATGACATATGATAGTCAGTTAGTCGATTGCGATATTTTGACTTAATTATCTTCATTTCAGAAATTGCAGACTCGCACAAGTAAGTTGACCCAAAAAATGCCATCAGTTCAAGGGCGATTTGCCTTACATTCGGATATTTATATTCTGATATAAAACACCAGAAATTTGTATCAGATGCTGTAGCTTTGAGATGTATATCTGATATAATCTGCACCAACTCATTTTCAACAGAACATGAGTTCATATTAAACTGACTTGCTATTTCAGTAGCTAATTCCTCAATGTTTTTACATGAAAACGGATAACTCATAAATGATGCTATATTTTCCAATTTACTGCAATCATAAAAACGCATTTCGAATTGTCCCAAAATATTTGATAATTCAGCCTCATACGTATCATAATTCAACTGAGGAATCCTTGCTTTCAAAGACGGAAAATGTTTCAGATCCTTTCTTTTCAGTTGATCTATCATAAGTTGCAATTTACTTTTGAATGCGTTTACTGCGCTAATCATCTCAATAATAGTTTTTCCTTTACCTTGAAGGTTTACTATAAAATAACACAATACATCTAAAAGTGCATGTTTCAATCGACTTTCTTCTCTTTGATTCAGTGTTGTAATTCTTTGAAACATAAGACAATTATTTGTGACACAATTTTATTTTTTATTTATTTTTTATTTTGTTACGAGGGTTCACAACAGCAGAGGTCATATAAACCCTCAGGGTGCCGGTGTTTTTAAAAAAAATCCCACTTGTAAGTATGTCAGGTTCAAATGCAGGGCCGCTGGATTCGAACCCGGGACCTTGACCGTACATCAGAATTGGGCAAAATCTAACTAATTCAATCATGATTAAGATTTTTGATTGATGTTTAATCATGATTGAATTAGTCATGATTAAATGAATCATTATATGATTTAGTCATGATTAATTCAATCACGAGGTGCGACTAAAACATACAATGATTAATTTACTCATGGCTTATTCAATCATGATTAAACTTCAATCAAAAATCTTAATCATGATTGAATTAGTTAGATTTTGCCCAACTCTGGCTAAAATGACCATCTACCATAATCCAATAGACTCAGGATAAAAATTTTGAGATGAGAGTCGTGCCTAAGGCCAACCTTAAAAAATGTTATCCCAAACGAAAACCACAGACACGTCTATTTTATTACAATCAAGACCCAAAGATAGCGTATTTTCCAAATAATGTAGAAATCTCACCATTCGAGTAGAATAAATTTTAATTCAAAGAATTTTTTTTCATTAATCGATTATGTAAGCAGATTAAGACTTTTCAAGGCGTAGCTTGTTTTAAGATTATTTATTTTATTTTATTATTATTATTTTTTTGGCTTTTCATAACGAGTTTTACTTATGATTGGAAGATAGATTTTTGTTAAATAAGGTGTTGAAATTTTTTCGTTTTCATGAAATAAATATCTGTTAGAATGTTTTTAAATGTGATGAAATTGTGTATTTTTCATCTTTTGTGCACCAATTCGAATATGATTTATCGAAATTTAGTCATGACTAACTATATTATGACTAAATTAGTCATGCCTCGTATTTAATTACTAGTCATGACTAATTTAGCCATCAATCACATATCGTGACTAATGACTAAATTAGTCACTTACTACCAATCATGACTAACGTTCTGAGTGATCAATCATTAATCATTAGACATGACTAATTTTTACCCAACACTGCCGTACAGTGATGTGCGCCGTGTCCAAGACGAAACCTTGCGGCCACCAACGCCCCCTGACACAATTTAATTAACTGAAGAAATGGCACAGCCCATATGTCTGATTTATTTGACAAATTGAACGAAACTGATTTGAAACTGAGTGATGGTGAATTAAATTTAATCAAAACTAAAAGCCTAATATCTGCGTTTGTTGCAAAAATTTCCTTTACAAACAAAACTTGGGAAGAGGAGAATGTTCTCAGTTTAAAAATCTTTCAAAATTGCAAATTAGAGATGGAAATTTGTTTGCTTACTGTCAACCCTTAACGGCTCTTCATACAGACCTGAACCAAAAATTTGAAGACATTATTCACTTGAATATCGCCAACTGGGTGCTGAATCCTTTTGCGCGTGGACAAACTCAGACCCAAACCCAGAAGGATCCATACTAAAGCCGGCGCCACACGATGCTACGAACACCTTCCAACGTTGGACGCTTGACAGTTGGTAGCACCGTCTGGCGGACCTTCGAACCTACGAGCTTCCAATGCCGAGCGTCCAACGTTCGTGTTGGAAGGTTTCCGCTCGTTGTCGGTCTTTTGCCCCAAGTCAAAGGAGTTAAAGGAATGGGAGGGGAGGCTCGAACGCTCCAGCAATCGGTCGAGTCATTTGACTCAAATGTTGGATCCAACGTTCGACGCATCGTGTGGCGCCGGCTTAACACAGGAGCAGCTTATTGAAATATCCACAAATGAAGAACCTACACCAACGTCGAACAAGGACGCCACAAATTCTGTTTACAAAAATAGATCCTAATGTTATATCCTGCATTATGGGTTATTGTAGAGAAGTTTTTTCTCGTCTTTCTATTCGGTAGAACGCGGATTCAGTGCCGTAATGAACTTCATCACAAAAGAAAGAAACCGATTATAACATATAACACTCATAACATCTCATCACGTTAACATTATAATTTTTTTTATTATTATAATTTATAATTTCAAAAATATTTCTTCAATAAAACGTTTTGTTTTTAATTTGTAATCTTTATATTATGCATTTATGTGGCTTTTTCTCTTGGTGGTCCGTGGGCGATTTTTGACAAAGGGGTCAAAAAACCAT
Organism: Cimex hemipterus; assembly: GCA_039619505.1. Classification (NCBI taxonomy): domain Eukaryota; kingdom Metazoa; phylum Arthropoda; class Insecta; order Hemiptera; family Cimicidae; genus Cimex; species Cimex hemipterus. The sequence goes on from CM077113.1 coordinate 1,093,024, forward strand.
TGGTCTAAATCGTCAACTTTTTCCCTCCCAAAGAGAAACCGTTTCAAAAATTACAGGACATTCCGAAATAATGAAAATATCTTCCAAAATAGTTCATTCAACGGTTGGAAATCAAATTAAAATATTTTAATAATCACTCGATAATGGAGTTTTTAGAAAGGTTTGATTTTCTCTGTCTTTTGATCTTCCAAAAATATTATTGCTTCTAGGATGCGTAAGAGCGTACAATCATCACAAAGCTGTACATAAAAGGTGCTGTTATGAAGGTGTACTGTATTATAAAATCATTTTCATTCCGCCGTAGAACTTTCCCCCGGGATGGTACCTTTCGCCTAGAGTCCTATTCCTTCGAGATTGCTCCTGTATTATTCAGGGATAAGTGCTGTCCTTATTATTTCAAACGCGACAGAGGAAAAGTATTCATGGATTGTTCTACAATGATTTGATTTGATATTGAAAAAATATCTCCCCATCATCTATGACCAATAAAATCAAAATTATAACAGATTAGAAAATTTTACAACAAAAAGATACACATGAAATTTTACTTTTGGCTCAGATCTATTATCTTTTTGGACGAAAAGATTATTAGACACTCCTTCATACAAGGACGGATCCTGGTTGGTTGAGGGGTAGAAAATTTTGATTTTTTTTGCACATGTGCAAAAAAGTGCAAATTGAGAGTGAACTACACATTGGTTTTTGTCTTCTCCTTCAAAGTGAAAAACTGAAAAAAATCACCTAGTGAAAATGTTTGAATAGTTTAACTTCAAAAAGGTACATAATTTCCATAAGTTTCCAAAATGTTTTTCCGTCATATTCTGCGATGCGAATGTTTTTAGTCACCAACATTTATGAATATAAAAAAAAAAAAAATCAATCGCCAACTTAGATATTATCACATCAAGATATCGAATGAGAAGATCGGAGGCAGAAATTAGAAAAGCACCAGGACTTGTCTATTCATGAAAATTATGGCCTGCAATGTAATTTTTTAGCACAAAACATAAATAAACAAAAATCGCCTCACGACAGTAAAGAGTGAGAAGTAGATTTCTTTCTTTAACTGAATCATTCCAGCGGTGCTAAAAATTTGCTACATTAAAAATTATAGAACAATTTGAAAATAACGGGTATTTATTATTATTTATTTTATAAAAAACTTAACATCATAAACATATTGCAATAAAATAAATAAAAAATTAGTCAAATGTTTTTATTTCGGTAGAAATGTGTAATGGTTAGTGACTGTTCATCGATAATTATTCAGAAATCGTGAGATGCGGTCTGTTGTGATATAGGTTTCAGAAAAAACATTTTCTTTAGCGAGCCAACGTTTCGATCTTTATTGAGATCATCTTCAGGGCTCATAGCGTTTTTCTTCCGTCTAATTGTGCCATTTTTCCGAGTCGTGTTGAGAGTGCCCCTTGGGCATAAATGGCACAATTAGACGGAAGAAAAACGCTATGAGCCCTGAAGATGATCTCAATAAAGATCGATACGTTGGCCCGCTAAAGAAAATGTTTTTTCTGAAACCTATATCACACCAGACCGTATCTCACGATTTCTGAACGATTGTTTTTATATTTCTATTTAACAGCTGGCGTTAAATTAAATCCCGGCCTGTTTTTCCAAGATCACTGAAAATAATCAAAATAAACTAAACGGTTGACTAGTTACCTACCTAATTTGAAATTTTATTTAAGATATTTAATTAATTATTTTCCTTGTAACTTTACTATTACATTTTGGAAACAATGATCTACGGAAAAATACGTGTGATGGCTGCTCTTTTTTAATGATATTCACAATTTTAAAGACTTTTGCTTTTTACCGTGATTTCTCTCTTAATTGAAAATAAATCTTAACATATGTGATAACAAAAAATTATGAAACACTTACGGTTTCATTTTATTATAAACAAGAAATTAATTTGACGTATCATAGAAGTACTTTTAAAAAAATATTAATTTGGTGTTGAATTGTTGAGTATTTTAAAAAATCCGACTAATTCCGACAAGCATTTTGGCTTAGCTTTCTTTTTGCCTAAGCGTTTTGGTCTATTTTGTATGTCATTATTCGTATATATTCAAGCAATGCAATACATCTAAATGTAAATACAAGAGCAATTATTTACAGCAAATACTGACCTTTTAGAAACTATGATCATACTCAAAGGTTACACTCGTTATCTTGAAAAGATAAAGCTCACTGCATGACGTCCCAGTTATTCATGTTATGAATGTGGGTGTATTATATTCTGATATTATCTATTGTTAATACTCCCATATTACTATATTCCTCATTTTAGAAATTCTAATCGATCCTATTATTAAACATTTAAAATTGAATCTAAAAAGAAGTGATTGGTTTTAATCTTAATTTAATTTTTTTTAAATATAAAATTTTCTTAATATTTAACGCTGTGTAGAATCATTAATTTGAAATCTTTTAGCGCAACACTCCTCCCCCATAACGAACAAGGACTCCGCACATATTAACCGTTATTACTGGGTACTTACAATTAATTAAGGTTTTTGGTTGAGATAAAAAAGTCGAACCCACGATCGAATCACGATCTCGATCCCCTCGGACGACGTTCGAATACAGCTCATGACACTGACTTTTTTATCTCAACCAAGAACCTTAATTAATTTTGTAATATATTAATTGATCAAGTGGACCACTAGTGAATTTAATTATTTGGTACTTTGGCCTATTAAAATTGAAGAGCCTTTCTACATCTTTGCAACTGAAGAACCGTTCAAACGTGAAATTTTTCGCAACTTTACACCAGACAATCAAAACATAATATGTTACATTATGAAGAATTTCCATTAATTAACGTTTTTAGTGGAGATAAAAAGTAAGTGTCATGAACGTGATTCGAACCCAAGACCTTCGGCTAGATACGCCCCTGATTTACCACTTGAGCTATCGTGACTTCGATCCGAGTGAGTGACCGATCAACTGTTTAATTAATGAATTGAATTTTCAATAACGTAGACCATCAATAACGCTCCAGTTACAAGTAGACATGTTACAGGGCAGAACCTCAACACTCCTGATTCAAACGAGATTCGGCTCACGACCATTTCATTTGCCGCCGAGAATCAAATAGATTAGACGACATTTGAAAAATGGCAAAAAGTAGGGAAAATTCAAAAGGTGGAGTCGAGATGGGAAGTTAGTGTCCGAGTGGATCGAGGTCACGCTAGATCAAGTAGTAGACCAGCGGCGTGGGTTCGAATTCTCATGACACTGACATTTTATCTCATTTAAAAACTTAATTAATTGAAATATATCAATGAGTCAAGCGGACCACGAAAGTAGTGAATTTAATAGTTTAAATGAAGTACATCTTTACTAAAGCTCTCTTTAGCCATTTCATTTGTCGCCGAGAATCAAAATGGGGATGAGATGGGAAGTTAGTGTCCGAGTGGATCGAAGTCACGATAGCTCAAGTGGTAAATCAGCGGCGTATCTAGCCGAAGATCGTGGGTTCGAATCCCGCTCGTGACACTGACTTTTTCATCTCAACTAAAACCTTAATTCGAAGAAAAAAAGCAACAAATTCGTAGGAAAAGATCCTTTTTCGTCAAACTTATCGTCTGCTTTCAGTGATGGAAAGTTCGTCCTTTAGGTTTTTAAGTTCGGTTTTTAGTAAGAGCCTACAATCTCGTACGTTTTTTCAATACTTAAAAAAGGGTTACTTTAAAGTGGTTATTTTAAAGATAAAAAGGATTAGTTTGAAGTTAAAATGAGTTGATTTACCGGAAAAAGCTTTATCTTACGCGTTTTATTTAAGTTAACATTTTAAATTATTAATTACAACTCACTAATTTCGTGGTCCGTTTGACCAATTAACATCTTTCAATTATTTAATGTTTTTAGTTGAAATAGAAAAGTCAGTGTCACGAGCGGAATTGATAATTGGCAAAAAGGAGGGAAAATTCAAAAGGTGGGGTTGAGATGGGAGTTAGTGTGTGACCCAGTGGGTCGAGGTCACGATAACTCAAGTGGTAGACCAGCGGCGTATCTAGCCGAAGATCGTGGGTTCGAATCCCGTCGTGACACTGACTTTTTTATCACATTTAAAAATTAATTAATAATTAATTGAAATATATTAATTGTTCAAGCGGACCACTAAGATTAGTAAATTATGAAGAAGGTTTTATTTTATAAAATTTATCGTCTAATTGTTATCATTTTCATATAGTTTTTAAAAGCCCAATTATTAGATATTAATGAAATATTAAATTTAAAACATGACATTTATAGGTTCGGCGGATTTTAATGCACAGCACCTGGATTAGAACCGAATACCTTTACCTTACAGTGATGCGCTTTGTCGTATGAAAGCTTTAACCATTGCAACTACATCCATTCCAAATGTTTCTTTATATGTTTATTCCATGACATCTTAACGCTTGAAAGAAAGAGTCGTAATTAAAAAGTTAAAGCTTAAATTATTCAAATTATAAGTTAATGTTAAAACCGGTTTCTTTGAAGTTAAAAAAGGATTTCAAGTTAAAAAATGGTAATTTGAAATTAAAAATGCTTACTTTTGTGCAAAATAGGTTAAATTTCAAACTAAAGATGTTTATTTGAAGGAAAACAGTTTAATTTTACATACTGTTTGACGTGTACTGTATCGTATTTGTCATTTATAATACGGCCCCGTGTAATATAATTATGAATTCTCATGTTGATTATGCTATTTCTGTCGAGTGAAATCGTTTTGGTTTCGTCAATGTTTTGACGTTATTATTATTCCGATTGTTTTCTTGGTTTTCTGAGCTGATTCACTTCCTAATCTTTTAAATAAACTGCTGAAAATGGAGCGGTATAGAATAGAATAGCATTTGTTGAAGTAAACCACAACCTTTTGGCATTACCGAGTCAAAATATTCACATAAAATGTTTTATACACACATAACATTAATGTTTAAACATCAAATTTGTATAATTGATTGATAAACATAAAAACCTGCGATACCAACATATAAAAAACATTTTTTCAAACCTAATAAAGGACAAGGGCTTTGAAATTGTGTGCAAACAATTGGAAAATTTTGGCGTCCAATAATTTGTTCAATATTCCGACTTTTTCAATCTAAACTATCAAAAATGAATAGAGATGTTGCCAATTTAATATGATTTACATTCCCTAGCATTTTTAAAATTTTTATCGTTAATTCCATTAAAATTTATTGGAGTTATTTATGTTTTTTACCGAAGGATAATTTAATCAGGGGATTTTACTTTCATAATTTTGTTTAATGAAGATAATATTGTGTTTTAATACAGTGGAAATGCCGTGGGTAGCTAAAACCTCGTTGGACATATTTTAAGAAGGTTGTCACTAATTTCATGAGAAGTTTCACCCTTTGATGTTGCAACGCTGCACTCTGTTGTTGCAAGTCAACTGGCTGTGGATGATGGTCGAACAGACTTCTCTGCACGTATCCCACATACTCACGTGGAATGGCAAAAATGCGAAAGGGGCAGATGGAACCAAGGAATTATAAACATTGATGGGTACTCTGCCTCCGAGGTCATTGTCATCTTGAAATCGAAAATCCCTACTGACATCCCTGATTTTGGGTATTGATTCCTCGATAATTTCTTGAACATAAACTGCGGTAAGGTTGCCTTTAACGATATGAAGTCTAGTCAGTCCTAGTAAAACCCAGCCCAGATCATTACACGGCTTGTTCTAAAAGTGCACTGTAGGGATCATGAAAAGGGGCATTGTATGCATCCCATGTTCTCGGTAGTCTCTTCTGCACTTGCTACTAAATAAGCAAAAACGCGATGCATTGGTAAACATAACAGCATTCAGACTAGTGTTCTAGGCGCTTAATGCACCATATCCTCGTGAGCTGGCGGCGAGCTGTAGGTGCAAGTCGTCTCAAACGGGCATACGGTGTGAGTCAAATTTCCCACAAAAGCATCGTTTGTGTTGATAAAGACCTTGCCAAAAACACCTTGTGCTTCATTCACTGGTGGGCACTATGGAAAGGGTACCGTCTTGCAGTAATGGCAATATTACAATAGTCCTCCCATAGCGTCGTAATGCGCTGATATCCTCTATCAGGCTTATTGGAACTTGGTCTCTCGGAAGCGGTGTATAGCCCGGGAGATCATCCTTTGAGAAACGCCAACTGTCTTTGGTTAGCTAAGGTGCGTCATCCTTCAACATGAGAATCAAAACGTCCGGTAGGGCCGGAAATACTAATTCCTCAAGTCCTTTAAAGTGATATGAGTAAATAAGGGGTTACTGGAGGGCAATTAGACCACTGGTCATAAATGGATTACTGATTTGTAGAATTGATATATGGTGGAGTGAGTGCGGTGTTCAATCCTTTTTAAAAAGATAGTTCCTACTCATTGTAATTATTTGTATTCTTGGCGGTAACGCACTGATTTTTTCCATGATAAATCAATGAATTCTGTTGTTAATTAATATGCTTTAGTTGGGGGCTAATCTCCCCTGTGAATAAATAAAAAGGGGAGTTGAAACGTATAAAAGTTCCGAAGTAGACACTTGTCTCAAAACTCCATTAGCCCTATAATGAAAATGGGCAAAATGATTTCCCATTTACGCCATTTGGGATCAAGGTTTATCAAACAAAATCTGTTCATCCTTCCAGATAAGAGACACGGTATGTTTAATCCGGTTAAAACACGCAATAGCCGGCTTAGCTAAACTGAACGGTGTGCCGTCTAATTAAAACAAGTATCCTGCTTAATTTAATTAAATATGCTCTTGACGACGCGGAAGGAAAAACTCCAAACTCTCCTATTCCTTTTTGCTTTTCCCATAAATAGAAAGCATAAAAACTGTTTTGTAATTGGTAATTAAATTAGCAAGTTCATTAAAATAAATTAATCAAATGCAATTGTGACACGCTTGTACAGTTAAATGGTGAGTTTTGTTCAATTCAAATATCATTGATCTAATATTAAGAGGTCAATTATAATATGAATTAATTAAAAAGGAATAAAGCATTTTTCTGTATATATTCCGCAATATTTACTAAATTTTAATTTAATTACGTAACTCGTAATGGGTAGAAAGGAAATCGAACCTAGAAATTTTTCAATATAATTTATTCAGCTGACTAAATAATTAATTTAAACGGAAATTTTCAACATTGAACTTTTATATGAAGGAAAATTTATAAATTATTTCCCGGAAGGATGGAAATTATGTCGGCTGTATTCTTCAGATTTCTCGGAAACGCTGTTGTGCGTGGGGGGAGGGAATTAGTCTGACCCGTGATATTCAGCCTTTGATTCCATTTAGTCTAATCCCGAAGAAATTCTCGTTAGGTCTTTAATTTGGAGAGGATTTGGGGCGTATAGTCCGATACTTTTATCGTTCCCTCTTCAACGGTTAAAACCCTCTTCGTACTGCTATCCCTTAAATTTGACCCGTCGAAGATAATAACCAGTAATCTAGTCGAAATTGGATTTTCAATTGAGATTATTTTACAACCGATAATCGCTGGTGGTTAATAAATCAATTCCCATTTTGAGCTACGTTCACAGAAGTCTGTGGGAAAAACATTCGGTTTAAATAAAATAATAATAAGCAATCAAGAATCTTTAGTTCTATTTATATGCTTTTTAGTGAGTTTTTAGTGTATGTGTTTTAAATCTTAATTTCACAGAGAGAACCTGGTTCCTATTTTTCAATTGAATAAAATTTTTACTTGAGATAAAAAGGCAGTGACACGAGCGGGATTTGAACCCACGATCTTTGTTCAGATATGCTGCTGCTCTACCACTTGACCTATCGTGATCTCGTTCGGACACTAACTTCCCATCTCAAACCCCACCTTTTGAATTATCCCTCTTTTGGCGATTGTGTGGCAATTCAAGTGAAAAAAAATTCAAATTTGTAGGCGCGATTTTCACCTTTCATTTTCTCCAAGAGCTTTTATCATTAACTATTCCTAAAACATCCAAGAAATTCATGTTCGGCCTGAAAATCCTGCCCGAAAAATAATACCTCTTAACTTTAAAATCTCACTTACGAAATTCCATTTTTTCACCTTTCGTACAGCTTTTATCCACAAGCGATCATTTTGAAAGCACACCTTGTTTACTTTAACTTTTCCTTTAAAAAAATCCCAGAAATTCATGCTCCACCTGAAAATCCCGCCTACAAATTTGAATTTTTTTCACCTTTCAGTTTCTCCAAAAGGCTTTATCCTTAACTATTCCTAAAAAAAATCCAAGAAATTCATATTCGACCTGAAAATTCCACCCGAAAAGTAATATTTTTTAACTTTCTATAAGCTTTTTTCTAATAATCTTCAATTCAAAACCACATTGTTTACTGTTAACTTTTGCTAAAAATCTCCTAATAATTAAAAAAAATCCATTTTTTCACCTTTCATACAACTTTTATCCACAAGCGATCAATTTGAAAGCACACCTTGCTTGCTTGAACTTTTCCTTTAAAAAATCCCAGAAATTCAGGCTTCACTTGAAAATCGCGCCTACAAATTTGAACTTTTTTCACATTTCATTTTTTCCAAAAGCCTTTATCATTAACTATTCTTAAAAAATCCTAAAAATTCAAGCTTTACCTGAAAATCCGACTTACAAGCTTCCATTTTTTTCACCTTTCGTTCAGCTTTTCTGCAATGTATTTATCATTTAAAAACTACACATTGCCTACTATAGCTTTTTTCCAAAAATCTTCATCACTTTGTAATCAAATATTGTCTACTGTTTACCTATTCCTAAAAAATTCCAAAAAAATTGCTCAACCCGAGAATTGCACAATTGCAATTGAAAAGTAGTATCTTTTTAACTTTTTTGTAAGCTTTTTTCCAAAAATCTTGTCTACTGTCTACCCATTCCTAAATAATCCTCAAAATTCGAGCTCAACTTAAAATTTCTTCGGAAAGGTAGTATTTTTTAACTTTTTTATACGCTTTTCTCCGAAAGCCTTTATCATTTGAAACCTTTATTGTATACAGTTTGACTCTTCCTCAAAAATATATTGCTATTTGTATGATTATGTATTGTCTAGATCATTCTTTTTTCTAGGTTTCTGCTCTATTGTTTAATTATTTTAATTGTAGTACAAAATTTCGTTGTCCAAGATGTTTAGAGCAATAAATCCCCAAGGCAAGTTTAATCTCGTTGTAATAATTTTTTTATCTTCATATTTAACCCATTTTCTGCCATATCGTAATTCTCTCAGCGGCTTTATTTATTAACACAATAAGGATTTTTACTGTTAAGGTGATAAAACTCCTAGGCAATAAACGGGTTACTGCTTTTTGAAAAAAATGTGTCTGGAAATGTGATCTTCACCTAGGAACCTATTCATCTCCCCGTTTATAAAGCCCTCGAGAGCCTTTAACGAACAACACTAGAAAGGGTCATTATTTTGAAACATTCTCTCCAGGGAAAGCCCACTCGATGTCGGTCCGATTGTCCGAAAATGAAGAGCCTTAAAATATTTTAAATGAAGTATCGAAATTTTTTTTAAATATATTTTTATTTCTATTGCATTATTTATGCATAATATTACTTCTTTCATTCCGTGTTTTTATTTTAAAAAAATAATTAAACGTGTAAACAATGAGATGCAACACATAAAAACACACAATATGATTTAATATTTATAAATTTGCCCCTCATCGCTTTTTCGAACAACTGCTTCAGCTTTTAAGTAAAAATTTGCTCAAGTTGTGATCCCTCTATCGTTTGGAAAATCTGCTTCATTCCACTGAAGTCCATCCTCATGCAATTAGTCGGTTTCAAAGATTTTTACTAGTCTTGCCATACAAAATTTTTCCAGGGTAAAATTATTTAAGGGAATTTCAAGCAAGTTTTAGTAGAGGTTATTCGATCATATCTTCTCACTATATTATTAGCCTAGACACCTCTAAAAGGGAATATAAAATCTTTATGATTTTGTTGTCTTTGAAGCGAACTTTGCCTCGGTTGACAGAATACTTATGTTATATTTTAGATCTTTTTCAGCACTGAAATCAATACGTGATTTGATTTATCCTTAAAATGTAAATCATGTAAATTATCAGTGGATCAACGTTTATTCATTTTTTAAATAGAATAAACTACTAAAGACCTTAATTAATTGAGAGAGATTAATTGGCCAAGCGGACCATGAAAATTAGTGAATTTAAATAGAATATTTAATATTGCCAACAACACGAATATTAAAAATTGTTATATTCTCTGTACATTTGATCTTTAAAACGAAAATTTTGTATCTTATAGCCTATTTTCTCTGTCTCAGTTTTACAAAAGAGAAACATTAATTACTTCACATCAAAAACTATCTTTTCTAAAAATCAGTTTGGATTTCAAGAAGGCCTTTCTACCAACCATGCTCTATTTGATGTCACTAAGTAAATATGTGAAAATCTCGCCAAGTCAAAATTTATGACTGGATTGTGTATTAACATACAAAATGTTGTCGAATCCGTTAGACAACATTTATGACTTCAAAAGCTGGAAAATTGCTGTATTAGCGAGGTGGCGCTTAACGTTATTCAATTCAACTTAGAAACGAAATCTCAAAGGGGTCAATTAATAATTACATAGGTTCTAGTAAAATTCAAGCATGTGGTGTACCACAAGGAACAGTTTTAGGTCTTCTGCTATTTTTAATTTACATAAATGTTTGCTTTGGCGAACTAGGCGTATTTTCTATTGAGAAATTGTTTTTCTTGTCCGTTGGCTCCCATATGTTTCTGAATGATAAAAAGATAAATTATTACTATCACGAGCGTTGTACCACATCAGCAATTAAAACAAATATTGTGCTCGATAATAAACATGCATATGTAATTGGAATTATGGTTTGCCTTCGTTTTAAAATTAATTATACCAGTTTAAGAATTAAAAAACAATGTAAAAGAAATTATGTGGGTTTAATAAAAAAATAAGCTGATATCTCGTAGTTTGTTTAATTTTTTAAAATATTTAAAAAATTGTATTGAGCTTATGAAGCTAGTAAGGAATGGTAAGAATTGTATATTTGAGTTATATCGATCGATAAGCTTGTTTGGTTGCTTATTTTTTAGTACAGGTAATTTTGTAATTTATTCTATTTAATTTATTATAGTTATTCCTACTTATTATTCAAATATCGTGAGATGCGATCTGGTGTGATGTAGGTTTCAGAAAAACATTTTCTTTGTCGTGGCAACGTTTCGACCTTTGGCTCAAATTGTTTGTCTTCTGTGCAATTGTGCCATTCTTGCGTGGCGTGTCGATAGTGATTTTGTGCCCTGAAGATGATCTCAATAAAGATCGAAACGTTGGCGCGATAAAGAAAATGTTTTTCTGAAACTTACATCACACCAGACCGCATCTCACGAATTCTGAATAATTGTTTTTATTTCTTATTAACAACAGAAACAAAGGGAAACCTGCCAAATCTGTTGAGGAACTCCTTTATCATCAAATATTTAGAAATCGTGAGATGCGATCTGGCGTGATGTAAGTTTCAGAAAAACATTTTCTTTATCGCGCCAACGTTTCGATCTTTATTGAGACCATCTTCAGAGCCTGGGATTCACAAACAATGTTTAAATTTAACAAAAACATGTAGGATGTGGAAAAAAGTGAATTTGTACAATGCAAAAAATATGGTGAAGATGATCTCAATAAAGATCGAAACGTTCGTGCGAAAAAGAAAATGTTTTTCTGAAACCTATATCACACCAAATCGCATCTCACGATATCCGAATAATTATCGATTAACTGTCACTAATCTCTGCACATTTATTCATATTGCTGATTTTTGAAATTGTTAAAAGTGAAAATTGATACGTTTCTTTGATAAAGTCAAATTTACGCAAGTTGATTTTTAGCACGTATGGTGTAGATTAAATGAAATTAATTTTTATATTGGTTTAACTGGTTTTTGTAATTATCAGAACTGTTCATTAGGGACAGTAATCGTTATTTATTTTTTTGGTAGATAGATATTTAAAGGTATTGATTTTGTAATGTTAATCTTTTGATGATATAGCCGTCATTGTTATATAAAATTTAAAGCAAATTCACAAGATACTTATTGATATTTCTAGCTACTTATTTATAGCAACGTTAATTATTGAGCCAACTTAATAGGTGCTTGGCAACTCCAGCCCTCATCTTACAGGTCTCTTAACAAGGGCCTGGCATTGATGATTGTAAATTCACACAATGTAAATATGTTCTCTCTTTCGTTCTTACATACTGCCAAAAAGGTTTTTTACAACGACATAACAAGATGTTTACAGTGAATCCCTATCATGATTCAACCTGGTGGAAGGAATTGGCAGAGGAAGTTTTTGAAGTCCTCGCACGTTCTCCCCGAGCATCCCGAACGTCGTTGCTCCTTGTCCCAGAAATCTGGGCCGTAAGAGTTCGATAACTTGGCCTGTCGACACAAGTTCAAAAAAGTCGAAATTCTATGAACTTGTCGTTTGTCTAAAACGTTGAACATATATAAAAGTAAACGATATTTAAAATAATAAATATAATTTACATTTTTTCGCTGAAATTAATCCCTTTCCTGCTTTCTTTTTCACATAAATTTTACATAATTTCTTTTATCCTAGTTCTTCCTTCTCTGTACCTCAGGGTCTCGTCAATTTTGGATAAAACAATACAAATAACAAACACATAGTTGACGATATAAGTCTGGGTAGCATTAATTCTACCGCATAGTACTCAATATTCCTCAGTGTAATTGGGGTAACCCCCTACATTCGCGCTAATAAATTACATCACCACCAGACTTCATTCGCACTAACCCAGAGTACTCGATGTTGCTCAGATTAATTGGAGATAAACCTCTTCCATTCCCTCCAATAGATTGCATTCACACAACCCCAGGTTTACTCGATATTATGCTTCTATATTCAGGCCGATAAATTTCATTTGTACATCGCGGTTCTTCACACAACGCAGAGTACTCTACTTTCGTAGGAAATTAATAATCCTGGGAATTTTCAAGGAAATAGCGGCTTTGCCCCTCCATTTACGAAAATTTATAATATAGAATATAATATCCTTACAATACAGAAATATTGCATGAAGGCACAAAGTTCTCCATGAAAGTAAACATATTTATGACCGTCAGCGATCGGAACCTGCTGCATTCTTAAAGGCCGCGCATGGGTCATTTTGTCTTGTCATATTTTTTCTTTTCGTCTTAGGCTTTGCATTCAGTTATTATGGTAATAAGTTCTGATCATTTACGTGGTCCCCCCCCTCTTTAGAAGATGTCTGTGATCATGGCATGACCTATGGGCATAGTAACTCTCTAGTTTTCCCTTCCCGCCCCAACATTCGCTGGTCAGAGGCTGACTACTTATACACATTTGTATAATTTAAATAATTAATCTTATTATTATTTACAAAATTTTGTAATTGTTCTAGTATTAGTTTATGATATAATTCTGTTTAATTAGGTATTAATATATAAAAAAGAATAAATGAAGGACCATTTTGAATCTGGTATGACATGTGGGTCTTTTTAACAAGGCCCCATTTTAGTGAAAATGAGAAAATTAGAAATACAGTTCTTTTGAGATCTTTCTAAATTCTAAAATTTTATCACGTAATAAAATATTGCTGTCAAGTTTTAGGATTTCCATTTTCGTTCCAAAATTTGTATAATTCTTTTAATATAGAACAATAACAAATAAGCAATTTTTCCCCTTTTCTGTGAATATGTGTTAAACATGAGCTAGATAGATTTACAAAAAATTATATGTTAATGGCGGTTTTATAAAAATATTAATGTATGATCAAACATGCATTGATATTAAAGTTTAGTGAATTCAAAAATTTCGTGGCCCGCTTGACCAATTAATATATTAGGATTAATTATGGTTTTTAGGCGAGATAAAAAAGTCAATGTCACGAGCGGGATTCGAACCCGCGATCTTCGGCTAGATACGCCTCTGCTCTACCACTTGAGCTATCGTGACCTCGATTCCCTCGGACGCTAACTTCCCTTCTCAACCCCACCTTTTGAATACCTCCCCCATTTTTGTCATTTTTCATGAAAATGAAGTATACTTCACGAAAGCCCTCCGTCGCCATTTCATTTGTCGCCGAGAATCAAATAGATTACACGACATTTGAAAAATGGTAAATAAGAGGGAAAATTAAAAACAGGTGGGGGTTGAGATGGGAAGTTAGTGTCTGAGTGGATCGAGGTTATGATAGCTCAAGTGGTAGAGCAAAGGCGTATCTAGCCGAAGATCGTGGGTTCGAATCCCGCTCATGCCATTGACTTTTTTATCTCACCCATAAACCTTATTTAATTAAAGTTTATTGTTGATGAAAACTATTATCCTACTAAAACTGAAAACATGATTCAATAGAAACACTTTCCCTGTTTAAACATTTTTTTTTCTTAAGCATTGTTTAAATAATACGAATCGTTAAAAACTATCAGACAACAACATCCTTTAAAAGAAATCCTATATTAAATTTTAAAACAATGTAGCTAATGGAGAAAAATCATACGTAGTTATAATTAAAAAACAATCATGATCTCATATTTACATTATGAAATGAGTTTATGATTGGATACATAATAGAAAATCTAATTAGATTTATTTTGTACGCCTTGTTATTACAACAGCTCTTGTGTATAGAAACATTTTACAGTAAATTTATTAGAATATTTTCTCCTAGTTTTACACATAAAAAGATGAAACCGCGATTTAATTTTTATTTTTTCAGTTGCAAAATTCATTTGATACGGTCTTATTAATTACCGCTTAAATGTTAAATAAAATAATAACAAATAGTATACTTCATTGATGGTACACCAAAGAAATACAATGAAGCGTCCGTCTAGGTTATACGCAGGTTGACCTAATTCTGCACATTCTGCTATATATTGTACAAAAGCGTTGTATTGTCGTCAATTTTATTTTTCCTGTTGGTAAAACCAAGCAAATTCAATTGTTTGTATATGCCTATTATAGGATTATACAGGGTGTCCCGTGAATAAATATTTATATATCAGGAGATTATCCTACATGTCAAATTCGAATTGAAAATTCCCTATTGCCCTAATTTCAATTGTATTTATAGTTTATTTCCACAATTAAAAAAAAAACTTTTAATTTATTTCAATTTAATTTGAACATAACTTGTTTTAGATTTAAATGAGGCTTTTTGTAATATATAATTAAAAGTGTTTAACGTAAATTTAACCTTTTTCAATTGCGAATTGCCTCTTTCCTTCGAACCTCTTACAAGCACAAAAATGTAAAAAATGGTAAATGGATGTAAAAATGGATGTAAGCACGAAAATAAAATATTTGGATCTGTAAAAAACTCATCTAAACAAATGTGGTGTTATTATTAGTATTACTTATTTGGTTTAAAAGATTGCTTTCAGTAAAAAGCTGAAATACTTTTTGACTTTGGGAATGACATTATTAAAAAGTTTTCTGAATGGTTTCCATTGAAGTTAGGTAAGCTCATACAGTGTGGGGATATCCGGCGATTTCAGAAGATGAGACCTCATAATCTTCTGACCCTAAAACCATTAAAGGTTCGGTCATAAATCCGGAAAATCCAAAATTCCGCGCCTGGTTCTTCTTTCTTCGTTCTTGATTAATAGTTGGACCATTTTCTATGCATCTTTCCTGGTTGAACGAAGGATGCAGCCATAAAGTTCCATTTCATTCCATAACGACTGAATTCTTGCTGTGATTCGGAATCAAGTAGTGGGCAAGTTTAGAACAAGAGGATAGCATTTGGAGCATGGGAGGGGGCAGACCTGGCACTGGTTTATACAAAAACCTGTTTTATACCAATTAAAAATTACCTTTTATTATTAAATTTTATAGTTGTGAAATTTATTATGTTCTTGTTTCTTTTTTATTTATTCTATTTTTTTAACAATCTAAATGAAGTGAGCTTTTAGGAGTGTGATTTTGTACTTATTTTATAAATGAAACTTTAAAGTGACTTTGTGTAACTTAAAAAAACCCGTTAAGGATTAAAATATAGTTTAATTTATACTAGGTTGACTATATGATTTAAGTTAGGGTTATGCGTTCCGTTCTTATTTTTTGGGAATCATTTATATCTTCTAACACACAACAGACTTGATTTATTATGTTTTTGACTAAAAATGTACCTTGATACGTCTTTTGTAATTTCAAATTAATATTTTGCGCCTTTTTTGAGATTTGATATGATTTTAACATGGCCCAATCCCCGACTTTAATTTGCCCAACTTTCTATTTTCATCGTAATAAAATGCTTGCCTCTCGTGCGCTTTTTAAATTTTTTATGGCGCATTCCCAAATTCTTTCGGTTTGTTTATCATTTTCATCCCATTTTATATCCAGAGGTGTATTTAAATTCCTACCCGAAAATATTTCTACCGAAGATATTTTGGTAGATTCATTGACTCAAATATTTAGATTTGCGGTAATTCAGGCTATATAAGCATTCCAAGAATCATGGTTAACCGATCAGTCCACCTGTATAGCATTTTTTAAATCAGCAACATATTTTTCCGCCATGTTTCCCTGCGTTTCCAGCAGATAGGTGATGCCAAATTTGAACAAAAAGTTTCAGTTGTGGGGAGAACGAAAAAGAGCTGGGCGAAAATATAATCCCGTAAGACTGTCAAAACGGTTTCTCTTTTTTTGATCTGTCGATCGAAAAACTATCACCTACGAATAAGAATTTCCGCTTATGATTTCTGTTAATTTTCAAAAGTCTATAGCATTTTTCAGTCAAATGAAATTTTTTTCCACCAAATGAAACATTTTTCTAAGCAAATGAAACCTTTTTGCAATCAAATGAAACCTGTTTTTCAACCAAATTAAACCTTTTTTCAATCAAATTAAACCTTTTTTCAAGCAAATGAAACCTTTTTTCAATCAAATGAAACCTTTTTTCAGGAAACTGAAACTTTTTCCCCCAACCAAATGAAACCTTTTTTCAGGAAACCGAACCTTTTTCAACCAAATGAAACCTTTTCTCAATCGAATGAAACTGTGTTCAATCGAATGAAACTTTCTTCAACAAAGTGAAGCTTTTTTTCAATCAAATGAAACTTTTTTTAACCAAATTAAACTTTTTTTAAACAAATTAAACATTTTTTTCCAGCAAATGAAACCTTTTTTCAATCAAATGAAACTTTTTAAAATCAAATGAAACTTTTTTCAACCAAATGAAACCTTTTCTCAATCGAATGAAACTGTGTTCAATCGAATGAAACTTTCTTCAACAAAGTGAAGCTTTTTTTCAATCAAATGAAACTTTTTTAACCAAATTAAACTTTTTTTAAACAAATTAAACATTTTTTTCCAGCAAATGAAACCTTTTTTCAATCAAATGAAACTTTTTAAAATCAAATGAAACTCTTTTTCAACCAAGTGAAGCTTTTTTTCAATCAAATGAAACTCTTTTCAACCAAATGAAACTTTTTTCCCCAACCAAATGAAACCTATTTTCAACCAAATGAAACATTTTCCCCAATCAAATGAAACCTATTTTCAACCAAATGAAACATTTTCCCCAATCAAATGAAACCTATTTTCAACCAAATGAAGCTTTTTCCCCCAACCAAATGAAATCTATTTTCAACCAAATGAAGCCTATTTTCAACAAAATGAAACTTTTTTCAGGCAAATAAAACCTTTATTCAATCAAATGAAACTATTTTTCAACAAAATGACGTTTTTTTTTTTAATCAAATGAAACCTAAAACCCAATGATAATAATTCTATTATAGAGAGGAGTAAATAAATGACATTATTGTAATAACGATAAATTTTATGTTGATTGAATATTAATAATGCAATAATTTAACAAATTCTATATAGGAAGATTATATATAAAGGAAGATTATAAATATACAGTGTTATAATGTTAAATAATGTATATATACTCCTCCTGTAAAACATCCTCGCAAAACCTAAAGGCAAAGTAGACACCTTGGCAAAAAGCGGGATTTACCAACTCAATTGCAATGATTTTGATGTTAAATATATAGGTCAAAGCGGTTTTTAAATAAAAACGAGAGTAAAAGAACTTTTGCCTTAATGGAGCAAATTTTCGGAATTTAAGGACCATCTAAAAGAAACGAAACATAATTTCAATTCAAATTTAAATACAATAGTGTTACAGTATCTTCACAAGAAACGTTCTTGTACCTAACCTTACGATTCAATTATTGTTGATTGAAAAAGTTTCATTTGACTGAATAATGTTATGTATACTTTTTCCCCATGGGCTGAATGTCTATTTCGAACTGCGTAAATCCTATTTTGTAAAATTACTTGTTTTATATTCTGAGTATAATGTCGTTCAATAATGTCATTTTCAGAATAAGGGTAGGTGAAATGCTTACAAATTTCCTGTAAGGTCTTCGTAATTCCTAAGTGTCCTCCCAATATTCTATTGTGTTGATAATCAAACATTACTTTTCTTAAAGAGGCCGGTACGTCGATTATTTGTTGAGATATGGTGCGTGTTTTGAAATATAAAAGTCCATTCCGCGCGTTAATTTTATAGTTCGGAACACTGGTGGAACTCGATTTGTAATATTTAAGGAAAATTCATTTCCACGCTGCCATTCTATTAGACTTTCGGAGAGCTCCGGAAATGCAATCAGATTTGTTAAACCGTAGCCTATCTTTTCATCTAGTTGTGTTTTTTTAAATTTTCTAGAATAATTTTTCGTTGAATAGATGCTCGTGAGCAAAGTTCCACTAGTAGGTTTTTATCACCTTTAATATGAATGACATCGATATCATATCTTTTCAAAAAAATAATCCATCTGGACCATTTTCCTTTAACTTCCCCAAATTAATTGAAAAACCATTTAAGACTCTCATTATGGGTATTATGTTGAAATTGTTTTATATATATATACACACACAAATTATTGTTTTTATCATTTCGGATTTTTAAATATAAAACAATTAAAAATTATTTAAACCAAAATTTATATTTTTGGGTTTATTAAAAGCCCAATTATTTTCTATTTAAAAAAAAACCCATAGGCACTTTACATGCCTTGTTGGTTAATGCTATAAAAAATGGTTATTTTTAAATTAAAACGAAACAACTAAAAAGAATGTTTTGGGGTGAAATTTGTTGAAGAAAAAAGTTAATTTGGTGGGTAAATGTAAAATTTTATTTTTCAGGTTGTTTCATGATTCACTTTTTTTTCATAAAGTGCACGTATCAGATAGTAATTTAAAATCCTATTATAACATTTCTTTTTTATTGGAACCTCTAGCAACTCAATTGAAAATTAATCAAAAGATGAAATTTCACGAGAAGTTCTTAATCTAAAGTTTACGTAGCACTTACTTAATTGTGTAAACAATGCCAATATCTTATAAAAATGGTCCACCCCCCCCAAATTAAAGCTTGAAACTACACGTAAAATATTTATTTTTAAATACTCAATGTAAAATTAACATTTAAATGTTATAAATTTTACTTTTCGGTTATAAGCGGACCAAAAAAAGTTTACATTAACATTGTGAAACCTGTAAAAAAAAAGAATATTCAAAATGTTCTTCTTTTTTTTTTTTGTTTTTTACGAGGGTTCGCAACAACAGAGGTCACCCTCAGGGTGCCAGCGTTTTTGAAAAAAAAAGCCCATTTGTAAGTATGTAGGGTTCGAATGCAGAGCCGCTGGATTCGAACCCGGGACCTTGACCTTACAGTGATGAGCGCCGTGTCAAAGACGAAACCTCGCGGCCACCGACGCCCCCATTCAAAATGTTCAAAATATCTGTAACAATACAAAAATATAAATGCCATAAGGTTTTCAATACTCGGTTCATTTTCGAAGTTAGAAATATCTTGTGTATTTTTACAATTATTATAAGAAATAATACTCATCTCTTAAAATAATTGGTAGTTGCGCAAATCAAAATAAATGATAGCCAGACTTTTGTTCCTAAAGATTACAAATTATTGTTTAACCCTCTTTGTTTTCAATTTTCTTCTGCACTGCATTGTTTATGTTCATTACATAAAACTATTGAATCAGAGTTTTATTTAAAGTTCTTCTTTGCATTTTAACCGAAGAAGAAGAAAAATAACTTTATTCTGAGACTGGTGCCCTCTAAGAATAATTTACAGGAAATAAAGGAAGTTCCTTCTATGAAATTAAAAGTAAAAAAGATATAAATCTTGGCACAATGTATACCAGTAGGCAGGCCAAAAAGAGAAAATTATAAGAATGTTAAACAAAAATTGAAAAATTATTAAACAATAATTAACAAATTATTAAACAAATCGACACTACACGCAAGAATGGCACAATTACACAAAAGACAAAGACTTTGAGTGAGTAGAAATATTTTGATTGAATATAAAACACATTTTGCATCGTGTCAATTCACTTTTCCACATCCTAAATGTATTTGTTAAATGTAAACAATGGTTGTAAATCCCTGAAGATGATCTCAATAAAGACCGTAACGTTGGCACGATATAGAAAATGTTTTTCTGGAACATACATCACACCAGACCGCATCTAACGATACCTGAATAATTAACGATTAACGGTCACTAATAATTATTCCACATTTGGAGAGAGTGGAGGTGATGTCACAGGTGGGATTTAAAGGAGGAGAAGGAGGAGAAGGAGGCAGCGTGACGAATACAAAGGGGAAGGGAGTTCTAGAGTTTAGGAGCCAGGATCAGAAAAGTTCTTTCGAAGGCACGGGTTGCGGAAGGATAAGGTCGACTGGGGATGAGCGGGCCTTACGAGTGTGATTCGATGAGTCGAATTGGAGGGATTGGATGATGTAAGGAGGGCGACGAGTGTTTAAGTACTTGGAAAAGAAAGCAGCCTAGGAAATACAGGGCATGGAAGAACGGGAATAGCCAGGAAATTAGGGAATATAACCCCGACACCAGGAATCCTCGTGGGGTGCCGTACACAAATCTTACGCAACAATTCATAATACGCTCCGAGAGACCACCGTATGCCACATAGCTATAATCAAAGAAGGAATGGAATGGAAGACACAAGTTTGCGGGTGGAGAAAGGTAAGAGAAGCCAAGAGCGACGAACGACGAAACAAGCTGAGGGAGGCAATGAAATGGTGGGAAATTTGGGAAATGTGAGAATGACAGGGAAGGTTTTGGTCAAAGACAACTCCTAGGTTTTTAACCGAGGGGAATGGGATGGTTATTTAACATGAGAGGTGGGTTGCTGGGGAGAGAATTGAGCAGTTGCCTGGACCCAATAATCATGGCGGTGGATTTGGTCTGATTGAGGACTAGGGAATTTTTATGAGCCCATTATGAGTTTAGGTCTTTTTGGATCTTGAGAATGCCCTAGTGAAGATCGGAAGGGTGGAAGGATATGTATATTTAGGAGTCATCGACATATAGGTGATAGTTACAGGGACTGGATCGAGTCGGGCAGGTATTGTTTCAAATGGACAAAAAGATAGTAGACATGCTAGAGCCTTGGGGCACCCCAGATTTTAGAAGGATGAAGGAGGAGGTAAGGTCATTGGGAAGGGAGACAGCTTGCTGATGATTGGTAAGGTAGGATTGGAACCTGGTACTGGCGTAGAAGGAAAAAAAATTCTGAATAGAAAGAAATATTAACAAATTTCCAAAATACATGTCCTTTTGTGTATGATAGTTGGCAAAGCATTAATAATCAATTTCTAAAAATTAGCATTTAGAGAAACTAAATAAACTGTAAATTGATTAGCAGTTGGACGTACTGGATGGTATAATACTTTTTTTCTTTTTTTTTTATAAGTTAACGTCCGAATTTGATAGTTGCTCATACGGTGTCTACATTGTTTATCTATTATTGTAAATTGTACAATATGATCTATTATTAGTATCTCGCTTGCCGTCGGGAAAGTGCCCTCACTAATATTCAAGTTTTGTGCTTAACCGAAGACCCTTTTTTCTTTAAGCATAATTAAACTTTTCCTCCAACTTCAATTTTTAAGAAAGAAAAACTGCCTACGTCCTGATATTAGCAAAACTTTCGTCTCTTTGCTGAATTAATTACACCGCAAATTACCATTCACACATAGAAGAAAGTGAGAGTAATAATCGTGACGAAAAGAATGTTCTAAAACTAAATTAAAAGTTCGATATTTAGAACTTTACGACGATCAAGACCCAACCTAAAGTTAAGAAATAAGAACTACTTAAAGACTTCTAGACAACATTTCTAGAGGCTTAATACCGACAAATTACTTTCGTGGAACTTTCTCAAATCAACTCTGAAGAATAGAACTGAATAGACGATATAAACTACCTACTTGAAGACAGATCCGCACTGCAAATTAAATCCCTCGTTTATATCGAAGCTTACAAAAAAACTGGACTATAGAATAGAACTGTGGGGGTTGAACCAATCGTTCCAACCTTCAAAGAATCCAGTCAAACCAGTTCAAAATCTTTTGCGCACATTGTATCCACCCTTTGTCCCCGAAATTACAAGAAGTCGATATAGAAGCTTCCATACAACCGGGACCCTAATCCCAACCCCCTAGCCGCCGTACTCATTTAATCCCAAACACTTCCCAAAGTTCTCTAAGGCGCCATAGCGTAAGTAATTATCTACTTTTTCACTATTTTAATATAAAATTCGATAAAGACAAATGGGCGGCTCATTGCACTTTTTAACATAATAATTAAATATGAATAAAGAAGTACATAAAACAAAGTTCAAAAGTATTTCCAAACGATTCTGTATATATTATACAAGTAACTAAAGGATAAACTTCAATTTGAACATTTACGGAGTAATACCAATGCGTGTTTTCTCCACTCTTGGTTTTAATTTTGTTTTGCTTTAATTACCGTTCTCACTGTTACTTATTACCTACTTTAAGGTAGTTGTAATGTACAACAAATAAGAAGTTCTTTTCAGAGGATCTTCTGAGGAGGTCAAAACAGAGAAAACTTCCTTACGGTTTTCGACAGTTTTATACTGTCATCTTCAGGGCCTGTTTTATTATTGAATATCTTACTGTAAAACCTTAAAAGTAATTTGATTAACATGGTGTTTTTTTGTTTTTGTTTTTTCATGTGGTTCAGCATTTAAATATTAATCAAAATTGAGAAAATATAACTGATTATAGGTGAAATTACAATACCAATAAAATTAATAATGTGGTCAAAAAGGTTACCTACAAACAGCAGGTATATATATATATATATAAACAACTTATTTTAAAATATAAATAACAATAAATTAGGATCACAGATCAACACAATAAAAATCGATAAAGTTAAACTCTCTATGGCCGAGGGGAAGCAGAAGCTACGGGAAACGAAAGGTTTTTTTTCCTCTCGTCCAGATAACAGTAATCGTCACTAGGGCGATGTTCCCCTTTCCCTCTTTTGTTTAAAAATCCTGTATTCATTCAGGAGGCCTGCAAAGACCGAAATGGATCCCAATCTATCAGTTTGTAAGTTGCAGGTATTAGGGGGTGACACTTTTCGGCCAATAATCTCCTTTCCATGTTCGACTCGAAACGGATAAAATTCTCGGGGAGTCGAACTTTAAAACCGTGATTATTGTTGAAAGCATGGGTAGCAAGTCCAGATATCTTTTTTTTTATTGTCGTTAACCTGCGTTGGTTCAACCGCGCAGACAATTTTTGTTTCGTTCGACCTACACATTTAACATTGCATTCGCCACATGACACCTGATAAACCACATTGCAATGTGATCCGATTGGTTCTTCAGTTTTTAGACTCGCATGTACAACATTTAGGTTGTTCCTATATTTATACGCAATGCCTACAACCCCAACTGAAGAGTCTTTTTAATTTTTGAGACACTTCAGGTACATATGTGATAGACCTGAAATAATTAGGTTTCGCCAACCCATTATTTACCATCTCGATTTGTTGTACCATCGCACGTTGGTTTGGAAAATCATTTTCAATATTCATAGAGTTATTTGTCGTTTCTACATTGACATTGATTACATTAAACTGATTATGCCTGAATTCACCAATTAGTTTATTGATCAATGCCACCGGGCAATGGTTATTTTTTAAGTAAGCTGAAAATTAGTTTATTTATTCTCCTTCCAAAACTTTCTGTTACTTAGACCCAACACCCTACTGATTAGGTTCTTGGCACAAAAGTGAAAAAGAATGTGCAGAGCAGAAATCAAAATATCTTCCCCGATTTATATGGTACTTTTCCAATTTGGAAATTATACTTAATAAGTCGTCCACATATTTCAACATGAGCTTTAATTCGAACGGCAAATTTAAATTAATATTTAGATGGTGAGCCACACACATACAAAAAAAAAAATTATAATAATAAAAATTACCTCGTTTCTGGTCCGCTTGACCAATTAATATATTACAATTAAATAAGGATTTTAGGTGAGATAAAAAATTCAATGGCACGAGCGGGATTCGAACCCACAATGTTAGGCTAGATACACGTTGCTGCTCGACCACTTGAGCTATCAACTCCTACCTTTTGAATTTTCGAATCCCGCTCGTGCCATCGACTTTTTTATCTCAACCAAAAACCTTAATTAATTGTAATATATTAATTGATCAAGTGGACAACGAAAACTAGTTTATTTAATAAGTTTAAATGAAGTTTATCTTAACTAAACCTCTCCGTCGTCGAGAATCGAATAGATTACACGGCATTTGAAAAATGGCAAAAAGGAGGGAAGATTACAAAAAGGTGGGGGTTGAGATGGGAAGTTAGTGTCCGAGTGGACCGAGGTCACGGTACCTCAAGTGCTAGAGCAGAGGCGTATCTAGCCGAAGATCGTGGGTTCGAATCCCGATCGTGCCGTTGTCTGTTTTATCTCAATTAAAAACCTTAATTAATCCTAAAATAATAATTATTATTACACGGTGTCCCAGTCAACAGGTCATCCAAAAGTAGGGCTTAAGAAAAAAAAGAAGAAATCATTGTACTTCTGTGCCCACAACACCATGTTATTTAAATCCCTAAAAAAATTAAATATTCAATTATTATTGTAATTATTGGTTTTTCATGTTATAATTGTTTTGTTTATTTGATAATAAAACAGGCCCTGAAGATGACAGTATAAAACTGTCTAAAGCTCGGCGAAAACCGTAAGTAAGTTTTCTCTGTTTTGACCTCTTCCGAAGATCCTCTGAAAAGAACTTCTTGTATCCAGCAGGTCGATAATTTATTTTCATCGTTGCGTACAACAAATATTTTTAAAAAAATTTGTAAAAAAAAACATTTACGGTTGCAATTTATTTTTCCTATATTTCGGTTTAGTTCTTTTTTATTGTGTTTGTCTTTCCACGATTTTTATGAATGAAACGTCTTTTGCCAACAATTTTCCGATAAGTTAATATAAATCATCATCCATGATCTGATGTTGATTTAATAATTCGCAATTTATCCGTAAAATGGAATTTTCATTTAAAATTTCCTTTACAACAAATCATGAAAAAATTTTAAAAAATTGTTTGACAACTACATCAAATATTTCAAAGCTGAATTTTATTTCTAGGTTTGTTTTATGGTCTTGTTAAAGTCATTTTGAAACAAATTACGTATTAGCATCCTGTGCCATCTTCAAGTACATGCTTTATTTCCAAAGATCATTTTAATTTTAGGTTGTTATTTCCCTTCATTATTAAATTTTACAATTTATTGTTAGTATTATCATTATTTCTATTCTACAGGGTGTTCGGCTACTCGCGTTAGAAACTTTGCCAGTAGATTCTACATTCAAAATGGAACCAAAATTCGCAAAAGTCCCAATTAACTAAGGTCGGAATCTTCAGTTTCGAAGTTAATCCACTTTTTCTAATTTTTCTAAAGATTTGACGACTTATCTGTTGATATTAACTACGATAAATTGCAAATAAAATGTGATCAATACTATACGTTCGTGAAATATTGGGTTTAGTTGCCAAAAAATTCAAAGTTAAAAAACTCACTATAGTGATTTTAATGTACTATTTCTAAACCTACAAACGAGCCATTTTCAGCAAACTTATTTCACAATCACGATAATAAGTTTTTCAACTTTGATAAAAATGTGTGTGCTGTGCACTCTCAACACGACAGACAAGTATCCATCCAAACGAAAAACAAACTCTGAAGATGTTCTCAATAAAGATCGAAACGTTACCAAGATAATGAAAATGTATTTCTACAACGTACGTCACACCAGACCGCACCTCACGATCTCTTTTTTTTTCCTCAAAGTTCTCGCTACTGAAACGCTTACTTCATGAACGTTTACAAGTTCAGTTTTGATCACATATTATTGGAAATTTAAGATTTTAATCTATCTCAAACAGTTTTGTCCGAAACCGATTAGTTTTGGAGGTATCACTGTTTATTTGAAAGCAAAACCGTGAAATCTTAAAAAAAAAAAAAAAAAAAAAAGTGGAATAACTACGAAACTGTTGAGATTCGGACCATAGTTAAGTTAGGACTTGAATGCAGAATCTATTGGACAAGTTGTAACCCCGAGTGGCCTAACAAACTGTATAAATTTATGATTTTGGTAGTCTTGTAATCTGTTGAATTCAACTTACTAATTAAATAGCTATTAACTAGTCCTTTGGGTATTGCAGCTCGTTTAATTCAATAAAGGATATTGCATGTAAATAATGAATTGTATCATTTACTGTTATAATTACTACTTACCTCTGAACTTGTTACTTGATATTGCTGTTAATTAAAATCCTTGGAATTAAATTCAGTTTAATTTGAACTGGGCTTTTTACCAATAAAAACCGGTTTAAATATTTTTTTAAAAGGATTTAAATTTTACAGCACATAATCCAAATTATTTTTTTATCCAAGGGGATAAAAAGAAGGCTTTTTACCGATGTTTTTCAACAATGTCAAAATGCTATCAAAATTTGGGTCTAATTATTTTGCTTACTTCGGAAAACACTTGCACCCTGAAGTTGGTCTGCAATTGTTATTTAAAAAAAGATAATTCCAGCCTCCGACGCAATTTTTAAACCTAGAGACATTCACCTTCACACTATCAATTCTGAAGATTTTTTTTTTTTTGGCAATTCATTTCGATTTTTCATTTTCAATTCAATCATAATTTTTACAATTCATGTCGGAAGGCGTCGTTGTAGAAATCTCAAACTGGCGATGAACTATGGGCTCGAAATCCGGAAATCAACTCATCGTGAGGAGGAAATGTGGTTTTTTTAAAAAAAGGATCGAACGGATTGATATTTATAAAGGAAAGTTAATCCTGGGCTGAATTCAATCAAAATGTTTATAAGTACCATTTGGAAATATGAAATGTTTTCAACATAAAATTTCAACACTAGAGCGAACATTTCCTCCCAGATTGCTATTTTAATCAACCCGCATCTTTGATGTGGTTCTTCCCCAAACCGGGAAGGAAGTTTCGGAGATGATCATTATAGAATTATAATACAATGTGCATATATCGTCTTGCTAATCAGTTTATAACTTTTGAAGACAAGTAACATACAACGAAACTTCTATCAAATAACGAAAAATATGCTGAAAAAAATATAAATTATTATTCGTGATAATACCTTACATTTGTGAGGTAAAATAGTGAATATTTGACATCAGAAGAGGATTGTAGTTTGAAAGCGATTTGTTATTTTGTATAAAAGATTTTGGTTTAAATTTGAAATATTAACCCTACCCAAATTCGTTATATTTCCTTTCATTATTCCTTCCAAACTGCCCTGCTGAATCGAGAAAATTCGAGCGTATATATACGGAAAATGAACTAAATCAATGAAATTGCTCCCCATCGGGGTGCAGATTTTTGATCATTTGTTTATCTACCATAAAAATCAACCTAAATTCATTAATTACTAAATTTGAGATTATTTTATAATCTATGAAATTCGTTACGAAATAAAGCTTTCGGTTTTTTTCCACAAAATGTCTCGAAATATGAATGCAATACTCAGAACAATAATATAACTTAATTAATAAATAAAAATAAAAACAGAGATTTTCAGTCTGTCCATAGTACTTTCGTTTCTAAGCTCCAGGGTTAACACCAAATTTCTAAAGGGTGGATTGATTTTTTTTTTCTTTATTTACATTTTATTCTTTCAACCCCCAACCACTGCAAAACTGGGGTTGTTATACATCTAAACACGCTTTGTGGAAGATTTTCAAAATATTACCTTACACCCCAAAAATTTAAAAGTATCGAACCGATCCGTACAACTTCTTCAACAAAAAATTGTCATGGAGTTTCATGGGGGAAAATGTAATAACCTGCTTTTCCCTGTAAATAACAAAAGGAGGTAAAAGTTTGAAGAAGCGTAAGATTCTTGTCCTTTACTTACCTGATAAAGAAGTAGATAGATTGAGATAAAGTGGTAGAGCAGCGGCGCATCTAGCCGAAGATCGTGGGTTCGAATCCCGCTCGTGACACTGACTTTTTTTATCTCAACTAACAACCTTAATTTATTGAAAGTTAAAAATTAATTCATTTAAAAAAGCATAAATATCACATTGAAAATATACAATATACAACGCAATGAATTTTTTAACCTCAAATATGAAAAAATTTATAAATTGGTCAATTCTTATATTTATTATGTATTATGCTACAAAATAAATGATTTATTGATTTAAATTTCTCTAGTTAAAGTCAACTTGTTTTATAATAAAGTATAAAATTTAAATTTTAACAGAAGTTCATATTTTTATTAAAATTTTTAGTCCACCAGTTTGTCTGCCTAGGACAATAAGAAGAAGTGCAGAATTTCAATTGTAAAAATTTACTTTTTAAAATTGTTATTCTTTATTTTTCTTTATACTTACTTACTTATGCGTTGGTCTTTATAAATTGAAATTTGTTGTGGGTGGTAAAAATTTATTTATTTAAAAAGATACGTAAATATCCTATAACAAATCCTGTATTGAAAATAAATGAATTTTTGACCTCAAATAATAAAAAATTAAAAATGAGACGATTTGTATATTTATTATGCAATATGCTACACAAGAAATAATTGATTTCATTTTTTTTATTATTAAATTTTAAAGATATTTCATAGATTTATTAATTAAATTCGCTATGTTTCGTGGTCCGTTTGACCAATTAAATAAAATACAAATAAATAAGGTTTTAATTTGAGATTAAAAAAAAGTCAATGGCACGAGCGGGATTCGAACCCGCGATCTTCGGCTAGATACGCCTCTGCTCTACCACTTGAGCTATCGTGACCTCGGTCCACTTGGACACTAACTTCCCATCTCAACCCCCACCTTTTGAATCCCCCCCCCATTTTTATCATTTTTCAAGAAAATGAAGTACACTTCACGAAAGCACTCCGTCGCCATTTCATTTGTCACCGAGAATCCACTCCTCGATTACAGGACATTTGAAAATGGCAAAAAGGATGGAAAATTCAAAAGGTCGGTTTGAGATTGGAAGTTAGTGTCTGAGTGGATCGAGGTCATGATAGCTCAGGTTGTAGAGCAACGTTGTATCTAGCCGAAGATCGTGGGTTCGAATCCCGTAGCCATTGACTTTTTTATCTCAACTAAAAACCTTATTTAATTAAAGTTTATTGTTGATGAAAACTCTATTATCCTAC